>BHFT01024942.1:0-33590 GCA_004320025.1 Laticauda laticaudata | reverse complement strand
AACGGATGGCAAGTGTTTCTCTCTGTTTTACATCCTCTTTCCATCCGTTGGTGCTGTGTGACAGGGTCTTAACTTTCTAAAATGGAGAAGGTGTTTGAATCAACAGTTCTCATTGAACACAATAATGAACCAACAGTTCGTTCATTGTTGAACATTTTTCAATTGTTTTCCTTTTGTTAACCCTTTTATGTTTAAAAAATCATTTTAGAAATCATTTGAAGTAATTCAATTCAACTAGAAACAGAGCTGAAAATAATTTTTTACAACGCACATTTTCAAGTAATTAGGCCAGTAATTCTGTGTTTATATGTTTGTGTGCTGAGTTTGGCCTGTGAGCCTGGAAGAATCTTTTCAGTTTTTATGTGGATTTTAGAAGTAGATTGCCACTGTTTTCTTCCTAGGGCCGAGGGCCAATGACCATCCCAAGATCACCCAGCTGGCTTTGTATTTCCACCCTGATACCCTAAACTGCACCAAACTGGCTCTTTTAGTAAGCCTGCCAGTTTGCAAAATACATTTAAAAATTCCTTAATATTCTATGCAAATTGGTAATGTACAGTTATTAATTCCATGTGCGTCAGTTGGATAAAAGATATTTTGCAATCATTTTGCACCATTTCACATATACTGTATAAATCAAAACAAACTTTAGACTATCCTAGTCAGTAATGATCTCCCAAGAGAAGCAGAGCAATGCAAATTTTGCAGTTTATGTATTTGAAAATGGGAATAAAAGGATATGTGGTAAAGGAGATAAAATTATGTGATATGTGATTATGGTTTCCTTTCTAGAAGGGAATTTCATGGAAGAAATTTTATTTGCAGAATATTCCTCCATACTAAAATGTCTATAAATTGTTTCTTGTCAGAAAATGGCTAGTGTGTGAACTAAATTTTCATTTGGTATTTTAATTACAATAACATACAGTATATTCTTAACTTGTCCAAATCCTAAGGTTAATGAATATTATGAAAATAATTCTGCAGAAGGTAGTGCATTATTCTTTTTTTCCCCCTGATTTTTTGATAGCAATGTTTGGATGGATGGATGGAAGGAAGGAAGGAAGGAAGGAAGGAAGGAAGGAAGGAAGGAAGGAAGGAAGGAAGGAAGGAAGGAAGGAAGGAAGGAAGGAAGGCAAGCAGGCATATCAAAATGACCAGTGAAGTAAGGAAATGAAGAAAAAAACTATTAGCATTTACAAGCATGTTTAAAAACACAGACCATTTATTCAGTTGTAATAGAAAAGCACTAAAGAATTTATAAAGCTCATGGTTTATTTCATTGCATATTATTATTTTGGTTGTGAGATATATTTTCTCCTATTGTGGGATGTTCTTTCTGTTTCTGTAGGTCTATATACAGAATGTATCTACAATGTGTGGTGTTTTAAGATATTGTATTGTTCGAATTGTATGATACCCAAAGTTGGTTTTGATTTGAGATAATATTATAAATATCAATGATAAATAAACAGTTCATTAATTTGTTACATTAATTCTGCAAATGCTAAACCACCTTCCATCCTTAACGGAGGACCAAAATTCACAGCCTCTCAGCCTCTCTCTATTTCAGTACATTAACCAATTTACAAATTGACTCTTTCATTATAAATCAGGTATTGGACTTCATCAGTAAGTGAGATGCAGTACACCAGAAACTTCTATGTTGGAATTACATAGTTTTCATGCAGGGAATTGTGTAGGGAATAGATAAGCTTGATGTAAATTTTGTTCGAAAGTTTTCTGTTTGTTCTCAAATGAAATATAATCTGATTCACAGCATAACTGGGCCACACATGAATTAATTTAAAATTCCTTTTCAAAAGGCACTGCTGATTTTTTTATGAAGGATCAGTGGTGCTAGAAATATTTTGCAAACTAGTCAAAGGGTTAAACAAAAGCATCCAACAAAAAAGTGCAATAAAGCCCAATACATTTATTATCAAATCAGCTTTCATGGAATATATCACATAGCAAAATATTCTTCTTTTAAATAAAACCAAAATAGATTCTCTATTTCTGCTATTGAATATTAGTTGAATCAACCTCCTTTTATCTCTTTGTATCCCTCATTGTGTTGCTTGAGATGCAACATCACAAAAATACAAATTCAGATTTCGTGCATGTATATGGAAAAAACCATATCAATTATTTTAAACTGAATGCAATTGTATATTGTTTTGATGACTATTAGCTTATTATGTCCTTCATTTTGTATATAATTTGAGCACTTAATTAGAAGATATGGTCAAAGCTGAAGTATATTAAATTTTTTGGTAAACCAAGCATTAATCTACAATGCCTTTTGAAAAACTCATGTGACTGGAATGAAGAATCAGCTTCATAACTTAAACAGTATAACTGCTTGTTTGCTTGTTATTTATTTATTTGGCTTGTGCAAAGAGATGTGATCTGCCTTTCTCTTACCTTCAAGTTTTGGAATGAACACAATTTGAATCATTGATTAAAATGAGGAATTGAAAATAACATGGTCCACCTTGTGATCAGTCCAGGTTTGCTATTCGTTAATCCATCCTTGATATTAATGTAGCACATGTTTTCATGCTCAAAAATTACTGAAGGTTCAAAGAAGGAATGAAAGCAAAATGATTTAACTCCCCAATAAGGATAAGGCCATGTTTGAATCCAATAATTCCAGTGAAGCTTTAGTAGTTAACTATTTACTCCTTGTTTTTGGATTGAAACCACATACTCAAACAATTAAAATTAAAGTTAATTAAAATTATGAGTACATATTATTCTATATTTGTATGGTTTTAAATTCTTAAATTTGAAATAAAAAGGTGGCAAAAATGCAAAATGTCTTTTAAAAGAAATGGAGTCATAGGAAGTGCTTTCCTCTATAGTATATATGTAATAAGAAAAATATTGGCTGATTATATATACCAATGAAAGCCATTCTTCAGACAGATCATCATCATAATGACAAACCATCTATATCTTTCAAAAAACAAACAAACCCTAGTTTCTAAAAAGATTCAGGTAGATATAATTATCTAAAGCAATAATTAGAAGAACTTTGTAATTAGCAGACAAGGCACATTTAATTAGCACCGCTCTAGAAATTTTGGATTTTGAAGATTGAAAGGTATTTTCAAATATGCGCCCAATAATATTAGGTCATATGGTCAAAATCCAATAATATATTTTAATGAAACAGAAAATGTAATATCTCATATACATTTTTACATATACTTTAAAAAACAGAAATACAAAACAACAGAAGTACAATATGATAGATTGTTGAACTTTGTCTAACTGAATAATGATGCTAAATAAAAAACATTAACCATTAATATTCTAAACTATGCAACTTTGTTGTAATGGGAATGAAAAAGCAACAAACTCATATATATTAAAACAGCTGTTTGGATAAAGCTAAAAAAAGACAAAAATATGAAGACATAAACATAGCCTTGTTTTTTTGGACCTTAAGTAGATATAATGTGAGACCTGGAACATCCCCTTCCCCCCAAAAAAATCCTCACCAAGAGTAGACTAGCAAAACCAATAGACCATTAGATGTAGTTATAAAATGTTTTGCAGAGGTTTCCTGAGAGTTTAGATAAAAGCCATTCACAACTTTATATTACATATTTCAATCTATAATTAATGTGGCTTCATCTTTTTACAGTATACAGATTATCCCCAAAATATAAAAAAAAATCAGTGTTAGTTGAATGCTGCAACTTGTGAGTCATGTATTTTAATGAATAAGTTTGAAAATTACTATTGTACCAAAAGGTATGATACGGTCTTAAGGTATAATACTCTGTCTGTTCTGTACAATTGACTTCCTTCAGCTGTTTTTCAAGGAAGTCTAAAGAGGTCCTATTTCATATACAACACATGATTAATCTGCCATTAGACTGATTTAATTCATCATGGTCAGCAATTGGATATGTAGTTATATTTCCATTATATCTAAAAATCACTTCTTTAGAGAAAATCATGATTACTTTTGAATTAGGATCCATAAGGCATTGTGGTTTATTCCTCCTTACAAGGGAAGAAAAAGTCTCAGATATGAATGTCTATGGAGATTCTCAATCATCCATGTGATTGTCCCAAAGTTGCTTTTTCAAAAGGCATCTTGCTTCTCATCCAACGAAGCTTCTTCAGTGAATTGTGGAGAATATAAAGATTTATGTTCCTTGCAGTCATCTGGTTGTTAGCACTCTCTCTAAGAGTCATTGAGAAAACTATAAACAGGAGATAGATGGATGTCGTATATCCCCTGTTGCAATTGGGCTGTACACTCTTAATGCAGATGACTTTTCTGATCCCTCTATCAAACCATAGTCCTTTCAGCAGTTCCACACTCATTTGCACTATTCAGGTGACTTGAGAGCACCGATAAACCTTCAAATGGCCTCAATGACTCTCACCAAGAATGCCAACACTAGATGACTGCAAGGAACATACATTCTTTCATTCTCCACCATTCAGTTAGAACTGAAGACACTAACTGGATAGAAGCAAAAAGTCCAGCAGCCTCTAGAAAAAGCATTTTTAGGTATGAAACAGTGATGCTAAGGAAGTAGTTAGTTCACTTCACTACAGTATAACTTGTATTTGTTGTCTTTTTTCTTTACTCCTAAATAGTGCCTCCAAAGCCAATAATTCATTATTTATTCTATTTAGGCAAGCAATATCCAGAAGACAAATATTGAAAATTGATTGTATAATTTTTAATTTATTACAAATTACAAAGATAAAACTAATACAAACTAAAAAATGGATAAAAAATAGAAATAGCAGAAATGGAAAAAATAGAAAGAAAATGATAATGATAATAATAATAATAACAGCAACAATAACAATAATAATATAAAAAGAAAACATTGTAGTTTATAAATGGTTTTCAAAGGTACTTCCATGTAGAGTGCACTGCAATAGTCATAGTATGACATGATCAGGATTTAAGTGACAGCGCATAGAAGAGAAAGTTCATTTAAATGAAAAAAATATTTCTGTGTCACCCAATCAAGGAATACTTAAACGTTTGTGTAACCTTTATATTATTTCTTAATATTAATATGAAACTTTCAATTTGGACATCTCAGCACCTTTTACTTCATCCTATTTAACCTATATTTTCATTAATTCATATTTTAAAAAGTGGATAGATTTTTTTAAAGGAAAGGCAAGTCATAAAATGTATCTTCAAATCATGTTTTATGGTTAGTTTTTGCAATTCTTTAATATTTAATATTTTTCTTATTTTTAAAATATGAATTTCTTTATCCATTATTGAAGGGAAATTATTATTTGATTTGGTGTAAAATTAACATGCGATTTCTAGACAACTCTTTTGAATGGATACTCATTATTCTATTCACAAGTTGCCATTTGAAAAAGAATAATTAAAAGGGAAAAAAGATAAACCAGGAATACTTAGACAAATCTAAAACAAACATAGAGAAAGGAGAATGAAGGAAGCATAATCTGTTTAACTTTATCTATGAGACTTTACTATGAATTTTAAAGCCTGCCTATGCATCATTCAGACTGAATCTTCAACCACATCAGGAAGCAGAATTCTAATTTGTATTTCTGGGTTTTGCTCTGTCATATGATCTGTTTTTGAATAGATGCCAGATAACCAACACATTTTCAAGCATAAATCCACAATGCAGTTATTATTTTATTAACAGAATAGTGTCATGTCTCTAATATTAAGTAATCCCAATCATATAAACATAGAGATGTAGAGATAACTCATACAAATACAAAAAAATAATCCTATTAACCTTAAAGCAGTATCTATGTTGGATTGCACTGTTGGGTTTCACATAAATAAGACTACTGGATCCTGTTCAGAGTAAAACTATTTTCAAATGTATACATATATCTAAAAATTCTTGTAGAAAGTGATGTTTTTTAAGAACAAATACTCTTCAGATATAGTACTTTCAGGTAATATACATCTACATTTCATGTCTGCATCTGAAATATAAAACATCAACAAATATAAACATCAACAAATCTGATAGAAGAACAAAAAGTTAGTTTATTTTCACTGTGAAGAATATAAATATTCTACCAAAGAAACGAAAGTTGTATCACAATATAAAATGAACTTGTTATGTGATAGGAAAAAGTGCTACGTAGTATATTATGAAGAGTCATGGTGGTGCAGTGGTTAGAATGCGATATTGCAGTATTTTAGGCTAATTCTGCTGATTGCCAGCAGTTTGGCTCAAGGTTGATTCAGTCTTCCATCCTTACGAGGTTGGTAAAATGAGGCCCCAATTGTTGGGGTAATATGCTGAGTCTGTGGAGATGTATATAAGTCGAAGTGTTACTTCTTAAAAGAATGCCCCAAGGTTATATGTACTGTTACTTTATTTAACTTAAATGCAGATTATACCATGAAAATGGAGGATGGTAAAATGGACTAGTAGAATAAAAGTTAGAAATAAACTTGATGGGAAGTAAAATCAACAACTTCAGGAATGTTTGATGACAGAAATTAAGGAAGACTTAAAGAATTTTTTTTGTTAAAATTGAATAAAGAAATTGCAGAATCAATATTTATTAGAAAACAAAGTAGTAATGTAGGAAATGTCAACCTAAAGCAAGCAGAGAAGAAATTTAAGTGGTACCACACTTTATTTTCCTGATCTCCAAAATTCACAGAAATAGCAACCATAAACATGATAAAAAGGGACATCTACTTGGGAGAAAAATTATGACAGATTGAAGGAACTCTTACTGTGCAGAGATGTCACCCTACCAATAAAGGTATGTATTAAGAGGTAGCTTTCCCAGTTTTAACATACAGCTGTCATGACGAGACCATCAGAAAGGCTGGACAAGGATAAAAATGAATAGTTTTGAACTGGCCCTGGATAAAAAAATGTTAAGAAGACTTGAACTGAAATTTAAACTAAACTAAAAGAAAAAAACTGCTCACTTGAAACACCAATATTGAAGTTAAAGCTTAAATACCATGGGAGCATAATACAAAAGGAAGAATGACTTGAAATGATCCTGATGCTTATAAAAAAATAGAAGGCAATTGAAAACAAGTTATCGAGGTGCTTTTTCAAAAGACAAATGGACTTTCTGACACCCAAAAACAGCTTCAGAGCTTACTAGGATTTGTGAACTTTTACCAGAAGTTCATTCCCTCATTCGCTGAGATAGCTTTGCCCCTTATGGAGCTATTGAAAACAATAGGAATTGACCCTAAACCCAAGCCCAACCAGCCTCTGACCTGGATTCTTGACTGCCAATGAGCATTTGAGGAACTAAAAGGACTAAGTATAGAATATAAAATCATACACTGCAATGTCCTACCGGTCAAACAATACTTCAGCTTCAACCATAACAACACAAGAGCAAACAATAGATACAAACTCAAGGTTAATCGCACCAAGCTTGATTGCAGGAAATACGACTTCAGCAACAGAGTGGTCAGTGTCTGGAATACTCTACCTGACACTGTGTTTTTCCCCCCAAGCCCCCAAAACTTTAACTTTAGACTGTCTACTATTGACCTTACCCCTTTCCTAAGAGGTCTGTAGGGGGCATGCATAAGTACACCAAAGTGCCTACTGTTCCTGTCCTATTGTTTCTTTTATTTTTTTTATATGTACTCATTTCTTGTATTCATAACTATGTTTATACTTATACCTATTATCTTGAAAGCAATTGACAAATCAAATAAATTAATAAATAAAATAAATATTCTCCAAGGAATTAATCCTTCAGCATCCTGACACTGAGTGACCTTTTGTGGTGCAAACAGATCAGAGGTGGTATTCAGCATTTTCTGACCATTTCTGGAGAACCAGTAGTGAAAATTTTGAGTAGTTCAGAAAACCAGCCAATCGCACCTCTGACTGGCCCCGCCCCCATCTATCCTCTGCCTCCTGATTCCCAGCTCATCGGCTGCATCTTCTTTTGTTGCCTTGCACAGGAGAATGGAGCTGGAAATCAGGTTAGTGGGGTGGGAAGGGAATGGAGATTTTACAGTATCCTTCCCCTGCCACCCCCACCAAACCATGCCCACAGAACCAGCAGTAATTTTTTTTTTAATCTTGCCACTGAAGCAGATGCCAACAATGTCTCAGTAGCAGCAGTTCTCCTACAAGAAAACTCTCTAGGCCAGCTGCAGCACTGTGCTTATGTGTGCCAAATTTTTTTCTTGGATGAAAAGTGAAATGTCTTCAAGCAAAACAAGAAAGTCCAGTTGCTGTTGAAAAAAAAACCCCTTTGGGGCAACCATGACTTGGATGACTGAGAATCTCCATGGATAATTGAAAAAGAGGACGCCAGAAGACAAGGTAGCTAGACATTATCACTGATGACACCAGTATGGCTTACAAACTTTCTGACAGTTCTGGAAACATTATGACCTTGTGGCTCATGAAACATGAGAAGTGATAAAACAAATGAAAAACAATAACCATCAATTTATATTGTGTCTCATTTTATGTATGTTATACATTATGGAAAAATGGATTACTATTAAATGGTCTACTTGAAAGATATGTTTTCAGTTGAAATTTTCAATCTACTCTTTTCTACAGGTATGTCTCCTGGTCAATTGAAATGAAATAGTTGACTACTAGGAGAAAGAAAACTTCCTGACAACAATTCATTCTCCCTGAGCATTCCCCTAAAATATAAGTAAAATGTGCATTGTATTCAGCAAAAAAGCAGAAAGTCTTGAGATAGTAATGCATAACCAAGCATTTTGAGGCTTCAAAACAAGAGAGAAAGCTTCATATCTACTAGGAAAAGGAGCAGAAAGTAGCAATATATGATATTTTAAAGGTAAAAGATACTGTACTGCCAGTATATTTATTTTCTTTGTACATTTTTAAACTATGGTGCATTCTTTAAAACAGTTTTTAAGAGTCCACTGATATAAACAATTCTATTGCAGTCATTGCCTAGTGTAAGGTGAACCTAAGTTTACACTATAAACAATGTACACTAACCTAGAAACTTTAGGAAAGTAGTTAAAGATTCGTATTACTAGTAGAAAAATAGGAACTTATTATAACAATAAGATTTCTATAAATCCTTTTAAAGCTGAAGTATAAAATTGGTTCCATTTTCCTGCTGCTTATAAAAAAGTGTATTAAGCTACAGTTTGTGGGAATTTAATTTCTGTTTGTAGAAAGCTACTGCACTATATGCTTAGTTTTAAGAATCTATTAAAAGTGCACGAAAATGAATCAGGTGAAGGATCATAAAGTATCAACATCTTTTTTTCATGAACCTGTGTGCGTTAATGAATACCAGAGAAGTACTGTACAAATTGTACTTGTCAAATTCCATACAATATCACTGTGTTAAGATTGGCCACTGAATAATAGAATTATGGGTTTTTCAAAATTGATGCAACTAAAGCATTGTTTTTGTTTATTTTGTTTTTAAGTCATCTTTTACTTAAACAAGATAAATAGACAAAACAAACAAAAAAATGGTGAGGACAATTTAATGAATTTTTTTTCAGGATTTCAATAGTGGTTTGCCATTGCGTGCCATTTTTTGTTTCCTGGAGCTGTGAGAGAATGAATGACTCAAAATCACTCAGCTGGATTTGTGTGCAAAATGGGATTAGAAGTCATTTTCTTCCAGTTTCTAGTTCAGTACCTTAAAATACTACATTAAACTTGCTCTTGAAACTAGTATATACCTACTCATAATTAATCCATAAAGTTGGTTGCTATTACTTCTCACAGAATATTTCAGGATTTATCATTTCCAGATTATGGGTTCAATATCATCATCATCTTCATTATCAGCATCATTATCATTATCATCATCGTGATTGTCATCATCATCACCACCACTATCTACTGCATTACAAAACTAGACTTCTTTTAAGCATGCAAGAAAAGCAATAAGATAATATTTTGTACCAGAAAGTAAGCAATAAAGCTGTAAAATACAGCAGTGGAGGGGAGCTGTACTGTCATTAGGAATTATCCACTTTTCAGTTGACCTTTTTCTGAGGTAACTTTTTAAATACTAGGATCCTATATTGTACAAGGCTTCATAAACTAATATCAACATTTTAAATTAATCCTGATAGCTCGGAGCTAGCCAGTGTGGTGTTTTAAATACCAATGATATTTATTTCCATTTAGCAACATATTAAGTCAAGCAGCTGTAATTTGCACCAGCTACAACTCAAAGAAGGTTTATATGGTACTTTATTTAGAGTAAGCCAAGCATAAAATTATTAGGGAATAACTCCAACTAGTGTGTCACCAAGTTCTTTTTGTCTCTTAAGTGATAGCTTAGAATCAGTGTGGACTTCCCAAGCTAATGACTCTTTCATTTGGAGACTCTTACTTCTTGCAGAAAAATGCCTTTTATTTTTCCTATCCGAGAACCTCATATCTAGAATACCTTTCACCGTTTTTGACTTCAGTTTATTTTTTGGGCTCACCTTCTTGTTCACATACAGATAACAGATAATTAGAGTTGGAAGGGACCTTGTAGGTCATCTAGTCCAATTCCCCCACCCAAGCTCTACAAGTGCTTTAGAAAATAGATTGACCCCTTCCTCTCTGTGACAGCACCTCAAATATTGAAACACTGCTATCATGTCTCCCCTGGTTCTTTTCTTCACTAGCCTACCCATGCCCAATTCCTGTAACCGTTCTTCATATATTTTAGTCTCCAGCACCCTAATCATCCTGGTTGCTCTTATCTGTACTTTTTCTAGAGTCTCAACATCTTTTTTATCATGTGGTGACCAAAACTGGATGCAGCACTCTAGGTGTGGTCTTACTAAGGCTTTATAGAGTGGTATTAGTACCGCACTTGATCTTGATTGCATTAACTTTTTAGGCTGCTGCGGCATATTGCTGGCTTAAATTTAGCTGGTTGTCTACTTAATACTCCAAGATCTCTCTCATCGTTATTGCTATTGAGCCTGGTTTCATCCATTCTATATATGTACTTTTGGTTTTTCTTGCCTAAGTGTAGGACTTTACTTTTCTCTACATTGAATTTTATTTTGTTAGATATGGCCCAGTGTTCTACTCTGTCAAGATCCATCTGGATCTTGACCCTATCTTCTTGGAAGTTAGTGATTCCTGCCAGCTTAGTATCATCTGCAAAATTGGTAAGTTCTCCTTCTGTTCCCTCATATAAGTCAATGTTTATAGACCAGTAGCCTTTGAGAGATTGGTGTTGAACTACATTAAGGCTAGTCTTCCATTTACTTTGGACCCATATCAATTTGAAGATCAACTGATGATGCTACGTCTATAGTTGTCCATATTGTATTGAATACTTTGGAACAACAGGGAACTTATGCAAGGCTATTATTTGTGGATTATAGTTCTGCCATTATAACACCATTCTACCCAACTTAAAATGTCCAATTTGGGTATAAATCAGAAAATTTGTTTATCGATAAAGGATTTTCTGACAGATAGGCCACAGTCAGTAAGGATGGGATCTCACCATTCTTCTGCTCTGACACTAAGCACAGGAACCCCCAAGGGTTGTGTGCTAAGCCCCTTCCTTTATTCTTTGTACACATATGACTGCACCCCATTATAAAACACCAATGCAATTATTAAATTTACAGATGACATGACAGTGGTGGGGCTCATTAATAAAAACAATGAGTCTGCTTATAGAAAGGAAGTACAAGGGCTGACACTGTGGTGTAAAGAAAATAATCTTATACTTAACACCAAAAAACTAAAGAACTTATAATTGACTTCAGAAGGAAGAGAGATGTACATTACCATTGTTCATAAATGGTGAGGAGGTGGAGAGGGTTGATAGTTTTAAATTTCTGGGCACTTATATCTCGGAGGACCTCTCATGGACTATGAATGCTAAGGTGCTTATAAAGAAGACACAGAAGAGGCTCTCCTTCCTGAGAATGCTCAGGAAGATAAATCTATCTCAGTATCTACTTCTGTCCTATTACTGCAGCACCATTGAGAGTGTCCTGACATACTGCATTCTTGTATAGTATGGGAGCATACACAGAAGACAAAAAATCTCTACAGAGAATCATTAAACTGCCCAGAATATCATTGGGCTCCAGCTACCAGCCCTAGATGACATCTTTGCATCTCACTGTTTGAGGAAGTTGCACAACATTTTCTTCCCATTCTGCTCACAATCTTTGTGAACTGTTGCCTTCTGGCAGAAGATACAGAACAATTAAAACTCAGACCACACATTTTCTGAATAGTTTTTATCCCAGAGCTATAATTGCACTGAACAATTAACTTAAATACCACCACCAGTAAGCTGCTGGATAGTATTACTTGGTCTATTGTGTGGATTCTTGTGTGTTTTTAGGAGACAGAGAATTTTGGCGGGTGGGGAAGTGTTTGAGGATTATCATGTGTGTGTGAATATAGAGTCTGGTCTCTGGGTATGAATTTTGTTGTATGTATACTGTGTATATACATACAATGACAATAAAGAATTCAATTCAATTCAATTCTGAGTTATTAATGAAGATATTGAAGAGTACTGGACCTAAGACAGAACCTTGTGGCACCCCACTGCTTACTTCCCTCCATGTAGATTTAGACCCATTAAGGACTACTCATTGAGTACTGTTTGTCAGCCAGTTGCGAGTCCATCTAGTGATGGTACTAACTATTCCCCTTTTTTCTAGCTTACTAAGAAGTAGGTTGTTGTAAAACACCTTGCTGAAATTTAAGTATATTATGTCCACAGTATTTCAATGGTCTACTAATTTAATCACTATGTTGAAGAATGAAATACGATTGGTTTGGCATGATCTGTTTTTAACAAACCCATATTGACTGCTAATTATTACTTTACTTGTTTCTAGATGTTAGTCTACCTAGTCTATGACTACCTTCAGACTATTGTCAAGTATTGTCAAGTATGTGGGAATGGCCTTGAAAGACAGGGATGTGAGGAAAAAGATGTTGCCTGGCAAAAAATAAAAAATAAAAACATTAGATAAGAGGAGGGGGAGCTGCATAAGAGGCAGAGAAAGAAATTTAGAAAGGAATCTCCCTAACTTAAAAGAAACAGTGGGGGCGGGGTTGTACCTTCAGACTTGCAAGATCCTCTTAATGTACCCTTACAATAAAGTAAAATTATCTTATATGGGCTACTGGAAAGGCTGAAAGGTGTTTAGCTTTTTTTTATTCTGATGAAAAAGGCAGATAAAGTTAATGTCATACTGATAGCATCTCACCTCATCATTTAATGAACATTCCCATTAGCTTTATGCTGATACCAATCAGTTGAAAAGAAAGAACAGTATATTTTGGGATACTGAAATGCAATGGAGCCAGACATAAATTTTCCACTGGTTCTCTGTAACCACTGTTATACTGCAATCCAAGAACCACTCCTGAAATAATTAAATAAGGTTAGAGATTACAAACAGATCCAGAAGTATCAAAACAATAATATTTTCCTTATGTCTCTGCCAGTAAAATGATTAACCAGGACAACCAAAGCTATTTCAGTGTTACATTCAAGCCTGACTCCAGACTGAAATGACTGATATATAAAGATTAGTAGTAAATGATGCTTACAACATTATACATAGAGCTATTTAAATAAGTAAATAGAGGTTTAGCACAATAAAGTGGCCTCTTGCCCAGTGAATGAAGTATGCCATAATTGTAAAAGATGTTAGTTGTGGTTACACATTAACATAGCAATTGTGGAAGTTTATGATATATTTATAATATATTTAGAGATGTCTTCAAAAATAATGATAGCTAATTATTTTAATCAACTAGTTCATTTTGTTGAACTGACAATGAACCATGAAAACGAATGAATTCAGATGTAAATTTGATTTTAAAGTTTGGGGACAAACTTAAAAAGGTTTGAGGACATTTTTTATGAAAGACACAACAGAAGAGGCTTTGAGATTGATGTGTATCTATTATTTATACATGCTTCAATTCTAAACAGCTGTTCTCTTGAAAAACATTAGAATTTTAAGGCTGAAATTAAGTTGATGTCAAGGTTGGCATATATTTTCTTCTTCCTGCATTTGAAATATTTTCCAGATAGAGAACTATTTTCAGCATCCTTCTACATATTTCCTCAAAGTGCTGCATATTTACATTAACATTATATTAAATAATTGTTTTATTTTATATGATTTTAAATATTTTAATAAACCAAATATCAATAGAAATCAAACAGTCAATGTGATAAACAATTAAGATGTTGGCCACCAGCATCCATAGAATTGAATAAGTAACTTTGGTTTTTAAGTCTGATTGTTCTCACAGGGCTGTTGTGAAAATGAGCACTGAGAAATCTTCATGTACATCTGAAGAAGAAAAAGAAATATACATTAAAAATAATAATTTTGTCTCTGTGCTTTCCAGCTTTGGCATAACAGATTTTTTTCACAACAGACTTCTGAATTGATTTATGCTGTCAATGTCATTTGGAAGAATCTGTGAAGTAAACTCAATTCTTCTGTAAGCTTGTCTAAAATTTTTTTGCTTGGTTGGATCCAGATTAAGGATACATTGAACTAAATAAGAAAAAATTAAATGACTTATTTTATATTTTCTTGGTTAATGTATTGTATAATTTTCTCATCTTATACTGGGCATACATTTATTGGGGAAACAGTAACTATTTCAGAGAGAAGACTAGTAAGAATGGGGATTTGTTCTGATGGCTTAATTCCTCATGAAGAGATCTCTAAAAATTATTGCTTTTAAAATTCAGTTTCCAAATCCCAATTCAGAGTGTCACATCTATTTGAGCTATAAATGGAGTAGATAGGATTTTTTGATAGTTTTACTTATATATTTCTTGTCCAGCATGTAATTGTCAATTTGTGTGTGGTTTGATGGCTAATGTAGAGTGTAATAGTAAATCAAGTAAATCATGATTTCATCCACTACATTTTTCTTTCTTTTCACTGGTCTGTCTTCTTTTCTTCAGGGGTTTGAATTAAATTCCAAGATGCTGAGGATGTTACAACTAATCATCTTCAGGGAGCAGTAAAGATTGTAAAAACTGAATTAAAATTAAAAAAAATGAATATAACAAATAAAATACTGTAGAATAAAATGAGACACTGAGTAAGTGGATTGATTGTCTAACTAATTCATCAGTACCTCCTTCTCTTCTCTAATGTGTTTACCTTAATTGACTTTTATACAGGAAGTTGTAAGCCACTAGGAGGCCTTGTGAAGTCATTTGTACATAAGAAAGAAAGAAAGGAAAACTTTTTAAGTGTAAACCAATTTAGACTTAAATATCAGAGTTGTAAGAGACCTTGGTGGTCTTCTAGTCCAATCCCCTGCTCAATCAGGAAACCTTATACCAATTCAGACAAGTAGTTTTCCAATCTCTTCTTGAAAACATCCAGTATTGGAGCACCCCCAAAACTTCTGAAGGCAAGTTGTTCTATTGATTAATTGTTCTATCAGGAAATTCCTCCTTTGTTCTAAGCTGGATCTCTCCTTGATTATTTTCCATCCATTGTCACTTGTCCTGCTTTCAAATACTTTATAAACAACTCCATCTAAAATTATCATGGATAACTTGTTAGCAAGGCCCACCTGGTATGTTATTAACAGTTCTGCTGTCCCATAGTCAGCTGAAAATTACAGGAAACAGTTATTGATCAGACTCTTTAATATTATAGTTATTTTACTTTAAAATCCTATTGCTATGATGGATTATTTTTAAAAAGATGTAAAAGATATTTTTTGCCCACTGTGTTAAGTACATCATAATAATGTTAATATACTTCCTCACCAATAAGACAACTATGTAATGGGACCCTTTTAGTTCCTAAAAGAATTAAACATATTATTTTAAAGTCACATCATATAAATGTTACTATACTTATTTTTATTTTATTTCCAGTTAGCATTTTAGCTTGTAGAAGAAAAATATTTCTTGGTATCTGCAGCTATAATGGCTTTTAAATTGTTGATGAAACAGCTAATGAATAGAATTGAATAGCTACTGTATCAGGATTTGTTTCTGTAACTCAAACAGAAAGTAAAGGAATCCTTCCTTTTTTAAAGAGCCATCCCCAAAATTCCTAATTGCATATTTCAGATAAGAGGCAGGCAATTTTCGTTCTTCCTGTACAATTTGGGAAAAACTTGTAGTTCAGTAGTTAAATTTTATTTTTGCCTTTATTAAGTTTTAGGCTGAACTGAGAACATAACTTGTTAAAATTTCTGGAGAACTATCAGACATCAGCATGTGCAAAAGCAGGATATTTCATGATTTGAAAAATAAGCCCAGTTTGATAAAATTATATATCATACTTCTAACATCTACATACTAATTAGTATTTCCAACAATATTTACTATGCCTTTGAGATTGTAAAATATTGAGTTTTTGCAATAAAAATCTGAATATAAAAATATTTACTGCAAATTCTAACATATGTTTTGTTTCAAGAAATGTATAGAAATTTATTTTACAAAGGCATATATTTAGAATATAATTTTAGAAACAGAAGCAGAGTTATTGGAACCATCAACTGGATACAAAATCTTGTATCCTAAAATATTATTAACTCCCATAAACATGTCTTAATTGAGTTTATCATATGGTGGTTCTCCAATGCAGATCATCTGCAATTTAGCTATTGTATAAAAGAATAAAAATAATACTACATTGTGAGATATGTGGAGTCCTTAGTGCTTTCTGAACACGGTTGTTTATTTGCAGATGTTTCAGTACTCTGTTAGGTAACATCAGTAGTGTTAGTGATCTTAGACCAAATTCACCTGAAGGTAGAACAAGAAACAATGAATGGAAACTAATCAAGGAGAGATGCAACCCAGGACTAAGAAAAAATTTCCTGACAGAATTAATCAGTGAAACAACTTGCCTTCAGAAGCTGTGAATGCTCCAGTACTGGAGGTTTTTAAGAAGAGATTGGACAACCATTTATCTGAAATGGTATAGGGTTTCCTGCCAGAGCAGGAAGACCTCCAAGGTCCCTTCCAACTCTGCAATTCTGTTAAATCCCAGACCATTTTAGTCCAAACTAAATCCAAAAATCCATGGGAACTCCTGGAAGCTTGGCAGTCAAATCAGTCATCACTAGACATATACAGATAAACCACATTTATACTTTTATTTAAATAAAAGAGCTAATAAGAAAACAAAATGACCAAAACACATCCCCTGTAGTAGCAAACGTTGTAAGCAAAGATTAACACTGAACAAATGAGCAAGCAGAAATCAGTATCCTAATCAAGGACCTGCCCAAGATGAGACCATTCCTCCAAGATGAAGAACAGGGCAACAGGCTGTGTATAAACGAGCAAACTCAACACTCAATAGGACCTAGTCTGGTGACAAAATTGCAAGCAAATAATTAAGCTTAAAAAGAGGATCAAGGTTTCCACAGTTTAATCCAGTGCCATATTCTCTTCAATGAATATTGTGAAATATGGCAGAATTGCTTCTTCATCATTTATCTGCTAGTCTCTTTAAAGAACTTCCTCTGAAATCAATAACAATCAATTAAATACAAGAAATGCTTCATAAAAAGGTTTTGTCTTTATGACTCTGATTTGTTCATAATGATTTTCTAATTTAACTGCATCAAACACAATGTCGTTTACAAATTACTTCATTGAAATAAAGAAAAGGGGAGAAGAATGATAATGAGGCAATGAAACTAGATAATAATATAGAATGGTGGGCACAGCACAAGAATGAATTATAATAAATATGACATCCACAAACAAGATCACTGGCTGGTATTTGAATCTCATTATTCAGGTCATATAAAAATGAAATAGTAATGTTAGCCACACAAATATAAGAGATCCTGGTTCAACAATTGCATATTTTGAAGAGAAGAAGAACATAATTTATCTGAAAGTATGATACAATTTACAAATGCCTTGTTTATATAAGTATTTCTAAAAATGTTTGGTTGAGTCTTATGTGGATAGTAAAAACTTTGATTCTGTTATGCTCTTAAGACCATGCCTCCGAAGCTGGTATGAAAATAAAGCTAAATACTTAAAATAAAGGAAAGTTATTATACAGTATTGTATTTATTGGTCTTGGTAGAGAATTTTATTTCATTTTTATTGCAAATAGCATGGCATTTATATAGCATTCAGTTCAAATATTTTAAAAAAGGAGAATCTGATTATATTTCCTATATTTTGAAATTTACAATGTTTTTCTATATTCATATTTACAAGTTTTACTTTATATGGTGATGATGACAATAACAATGATGATGACAATCTAACACTTGTGAAATATTTTGAATCAATTTTGGTTGACATAAACAAAAAAAACAATAAATAGGGACAATTGTACCTGTTTATTACTTGAATAGGAATCTGTGGAGATTCTGAATCATCCAAGTCATGAATGTCCCAAAGGTGTGTGTTTGTTTGTTTTTCTGAAAAGACAACTGAAAAAGTTTCATTTTCATTCAAGAAGCTTCTTTGTTCTGACCTGGAGAAGGTTCTTGGATATTGGATATTGAACTTGAATAGGAGATTTTTGAAGGATTTTTGGTTATAGGGTGTTGGCTGTAGTAGAAAACTGAAAAACATCATAGAAGAAAGCAAAATAACAAACCAAATTATGTGGCATTCTAAAGAACCCTACATGAATAGTCATCATAAGCAAAATGATGACTTAAAATGTTATTTTTCTTGAAGGGAGTTTAGACACTATGGTATGTTACAACAGCATTTATATTTTAATGTCTGCAAAATTCTAGAAAGTATATATGAGAAAGTGTGTCACTGTCTTGTCACTCTTTTTTATAAAAAATCCTAGTAAGAGTTAACACAGGTTTATTGAACAAAATTGTAGTACTGAAGATTAATACATTGCAGAAAATAGTATATCACATACCCAACCTAGTCAAATACAAAATACAAGATTGAAATATTCCAAATCATGGAACTGACTAAATCTAGTTCAAGATATTAACTTTAATTTATATAATCCTAAAACACATCATTGCCAGCTTTCTTGAATAGTATTTTTCCTCATGCTTTCAAATTCATATGCTTCGAACCTCTGCTTAGGATCCTACTGATTGATCTGTTTTGCTTTGTGATATTTATAAATTTGGATTTTTTAAAATTGATAATCCTTGATGATAAAAGTCTCTCTTTCATCAGTATGGCTGGCTCCCCAATGTTTTATTTCAATGATAATTGAAGTTCTTTGGGAATTTCTTATTTAGTTTTCTTATTGTTATTTAGGAATAACAATACATTTAACATTTGCTCCAAACTTTTTTTTTTTTTTGAAAAAGGAATTATACAGTCTGTCCCATTTGGTGCTTTTGCCTTGTTNTTTTTTTTTTTTTTGAAAAAGGAATTATACAGTCTGTCCCATTTGGTGCTTTTGCCTTGTTTTGTATTTTCTGTTGTTGGTTTATTAATTATTTAGTTGAAACACTATTTTTATTTTATAATTGCCTTTCAAAGAAAGATTAGTTATAAAATAACTTTGAATTTGAACATTTTGATCAGTGGGAAATCAGTGCCAGGAGAATGCTGTTACTTCTTAATAGCCTTTCCCCAGTCATTCAATCCAATACTGTAATATTTTAATGTATTACAATGGGAAAATGACAACTTCTAGACATGAAGTAAGTTGTCAGTTTGAATCTAAAGATAAAGAAAAGCACAGAGAGATATTTGAAATGAAATTATTTAGGTTTCAAAGATGTTTTCTTAGAATCTGCTGCAAGTTACAAATTTAGTGCTTTATTGATACAATTTTGTTTCCTCTCTGTTCAGCTTAAATAATTCTAAGTATGATGTTACAATACTATCTTATTACATAGAATCATATATATGACAGTTCAAATTGTAGCAGTGGTGGGATTCAAAAAATTTTACTACTGGTTCTGTGGGCTTGGCTTCGTGGGCCTGGTAGGGGAAGGATACTGTAAAATGTCTAGTCAGAGGTGGTATTTGCTGGTTCTCCAAACGACTCAATTTTTTTTCTACCAGTTCTCCAAAACTGGTGGGAACCTGCTGAATACCACCTTTGCATTGTAGTCCTATTGTGTTTAATGGGCTTACTTCCAGACTAGTACTACATTGTCAAGCAAATGTTTTTATTCAAGCATTTTCCATATGTTCTTTCATATACATCCTCTGAGCATACAGAAAAAAGTTAATTTGATGAACTAAAAATAAGACATTCAAAAACATCAGCTCCATTTTATTGTTTAAGTGTTGGCCATTATTTATTTCTTATTTATTAAACACAATTTTATGCACAACAGCCACATTCTAGACAACATTTAATAAAAAGGGAAGGATGAAAAAAAAAAAAAGAAACAGGATGAAAACTGTCTATAAAATCTAACAATGATTTCTTAAGGAGGAAAACCACCACTTCCTTACAAGGCCTGAAGCACCACTCAGTCATCCAAAGAGGGTTAACCATCTTGCCAAGTTACTGATGGCAAGTGTGATTTAAAATGTATTATCTAGAGGAGTTATAGTGAATTCAGATTAAGAAAATGTTTACTTATTTATTTGTATTCCACCTTTATTATTTTTATAAATAACTCAAGGCAGCAAATATATCCAACACACCCTTCTCCCCCTTATTTTCCCACAATTCTCTGAGGTAAATTGGGCTGAGAAAGAATGGCTGACTTTCATGGCTAAGGATTGAACTCATGGTTTCCTGGTTTCTTTTCTTAACCACTAGACAAAATGCTAAATTAATGCTGTTACTCATGCCTTCTTTTTAAATCACACAATTTTATTTGAATTCGTTAGACCTCCCTGTTGCAATGATAATATTCAGTATGGATGGCAATTAAATTCCTAATGAATTCTCACAAGTATTTCATTCTAAGTAGGAATATATGAGTTATGTTTACAAATGCTACATAGTCACCATGGATCCTGCAGTAGTTACTAATAGTTCGACCAACAAAATCTACTTAATTATAGCTCAAAGGTCATACCTATGAAGAACATTTTCCTGACCATTAATTCATCATTAACCATTACTAAGTTATCATTAGAACAAATTGTAATCTAAATGTAATCCTTACTTTCTGGATCTCAGAGGCCTTGATTCTAATGGTTTGCAGTATCATGAATTTTACTTACATCAATGCATAGCAACATTAATATTTAGTTCTCGACATCAATATTGCCTTTCTTGGCTTCAGGGCTGAGTAGGTAGACAGTAAATAGGAGCTAGTAGACCAATGGCAAGGTAGACATTCTAGGAAAAGAAAATAATATATACTTATAAAGGCCTCTTTTTTTAATGCTCACAGATGAGACACACTATGATCACATCAAAAAGTGTAAGCTCTTGGATTAGATTCCTGGGAATGAACTAGATGGCAGATTCTCTTATGTATCTGTTGCCAAAAGACTTGCCTGACAGATAGTTTCAAGTGGTGACAACCTGCTTAACTCTACAGCTGAAGTCCACTGCAAATGTTAATCTATATGACTGTGAATTCAAAGTTTCTTATGAATGCTTCATACTTCTCTGAAAGCTACCAATAATTTGTAGGAAGAAGAGTTTCAGTGTATTTCTATTTGTAGACATGTGTCTGAATGTATTCCCTTGTGGATTCCCTTGTGCATTGTTATATTACTATTTTAATCACAATAGTCACACATTTTAGGACTATTTTCAAGCTATTCTCACAGTGTGACAGACATTATTCTGTTAGATTTAACTGTAAAAGGAAATGTTTTAATAAAATGTCTGACATAAATAAGTAATTATTCTGCAAGACACCTTTTATTTTGTTATTTATTTAATTGATAGCTAAACTTCTGCAAAACACTTTTTATTTCTTTGTTTAGGACAATTTATATCTGAACTTTTTACTAAAAATAAATGTGAAAGGTATCTAGCAATAATTCCATTAAAAGATAAAAAGCAATATTCTCCTTCAAGTCTTAAAAATGGGCCAAGTGACAAGTAATTAAAAGCAAGTGCACATCTTATACACCTACACAGGAAAGAAGTGGGAGGTTGAGAATTATGGGAAGATTGCCCAACAAACTAGGAAACAAAGTCTGAAGCAAAATAGAAATAGTACTTGTAATACTATTAATAGTATTAATTGGTTAGATATTAATTAAACATTTAGAGTAACTTAAAAGCTTGCTTTAAGCTTTACAGAACAATTACATTAAAATTGTATTTTAAAAAATAACAGAAATATAATCATTATTAATTTATGTAATAGTAATTGGGTATTTATTTGTGTAGATAAATGCAGTATATTTCTGATAATAGAAATATACGGTTTTATATAGGCTATGGCGTATATGAGAATTATTTTCAGCATAGGAATTGGTTGCAGAACAGTACTAGAGATCTCCATTCAACTGAAATCTGAATTGAATCAGATTAATTTGGAGTGTTTATCTAAACCAAAGCAGAAATCTATCTATATAGAATCAGAACCACTCAATTTCATTGAGTGTTTTGGACTGTAGAATGGCAGAAAATGGAACATGCTATAGTAGAAACCCAACTCCCAAAATAATTTTTTGTGTACATACATAGATAAACAAACAAAAAATAATCTGGGGATCTGTATGATTGGTAAACAATAAATCTGAAGAACCTTAGACATTGGTTTTTATACATCTATTTCTGAAAGCTCCAGAAATTATCTCACATTTTTTGTATTCTTTTTGTTTGTTTATTTCAAAATGAACAGTTTCAGAGGACAATGTCCATAATTCTGGAATGTTCTTGATCTCTTGATAGTATCTTGTCATTGACTTTGTAGTCAATGACAAAGCAACTTTTGTTGAAGCAGATTGGCACTGAGTGCATACAATAGCATTCAAAGAATTTGTGTAGATTAAAAAAAGCCTATTTGTATCATATCAACATCTTTGCTGCTATTGTCAGCTTGAATTGAAAACCTTGTAATATGAGTTGGGAATCCACCTTTGGAAGCTATGAATGACTATATGGTAAGGATTCAGGGTTATATTTAGAATTAATATAATGGACAATATGTTCTTTCCAAAGCCAAACCTGGATCGGCTAGGTTAGAGGTAAACAACTAGGAACATGATTTTTTATTTGCTGGATTTAGAATTCCATCTTTCCTTAGATTCTACCTTAAGCCTTCTAGTTTAAAATTGCTGTAAAGTTGTCCATTCATCCCAGTTCGTTTCATGCAGCCATGTTGTGCTGCATATTATCTAAACTCCATATGTTGTTAGTAACTTCTCAAAAGAGTCAAGGCAGCTATCAAAATACAAAGCATATTATTACAGAAGCATTAGAGTATGAAATTATTCTCATAACAAACACTCCTCTCTTGATCAATGATACTTTTATGAATAATCTTATTCTAGTGATTTAATCAAATCCTTTATATCTTAGTATTTTAAACAAAGAACTAAATTGGATTAAACAGCATGAAAATTTAAGCCTAATGCTGAATGATTTTATCAATAATATTCTTATCATTAAGTAATGGAACTTTTTAATGACAGAATATCTTACAGAACATTTTAAACACATAGTAAATTAAATTAAATCCTTGCTAAGGTGGAAGAGCATCATATTTTAAACACAGAAACTTTTTGGTGCAAGTTCTACTTCAGAAAATAAGGTATTATTGATGCATTTGTAAGGTGAAAGAGAAATAGGAATGTCAGTCAGCCATCATGATAGCAAAATTGGCATTGGAGACGTATAGGGCTCATGATATTTGAAAGTTTAATTTGTTAGGAAAAATTAAACATATTCAAGACCAATTACAATGTATTTATCACCTTTGATCTAGAGTAACCAGACAGCACTTTGAAGCAAAAATAGAGTACATGTTTCCAACATGTACATATGCACACACATATGCATGTGTGCACACACAGAGAGAGAGATAGAGAAAGGGAGAGAGGGGGGAAAGGGAGGGAGGGAGGGGGGTGGGGGAGAGGGAGAAAGAGAGACTTTCAGACTTCCATCTTTTAAATTTAAGTCTGAATAAGGGATTTATTTGCATGAATCCAGTATATGTAACAGAAGAGATGCTAGGTAATGACTATTATATGACTGGGAAAAGAAATTGTATTCACTCAAGCCAAGGAAAATGAAAAATTAGGGTGCTTTTATCACAAAAGAAATCTCACATGAAAGTGTGACTTAAGGCCTGCTTTATGTTCAATTCCTACTCCACCACTAATAATCATTTCAAGATTAGAGGGGAAGATTATGATCTTGCAGGCTGGAGGAGGAGATAAGGAAAGATTTAGAATAAACCTTCTTTAACTTTATCCAACCATCCATTTCTTATGGCAATTTATTACAGATAAATTAATAGAGTCTTTGCAGATTTCTGCCTATTCTTTGATATTCTGTATTAGGTAGATAAATCTTCTCTAGTGTGGACACTAAAAATTACGGACTTCATTCCCAGGATCCTTTCAATGACAATACTGGCAGAGGAATTCTGGAATTTGAAGCTTATATAAATAAAAGACATTGAGGTTGAGGAGGGTTAAAATAGCACAGATTTTCAAAAGAGAGTATCAAGAGTTGAGTTTGATATTCTGAATTTGCACTGGCTTAATAAAAGACAACCTCAGCGGCATGGTGGCCTAGCAGTGAAGCTGATTGCCTTTCATTCATAAGGTTGAGAGTTCAACTTTAGGTAGCGACAGATATTTCTCTCTTCCTGGGGGCGCAGGAAAAAAAAATCTGCTGCAATGTCCACATGGTGTCAGGAAGGGCATCTGGCCAGTAAGCACTCAGCTCCATCCAGTCACCCCGACTCTACCCTGAATTACTTAAGGGGTGAGAGTCATAAAAAGGGGGTATATGGTAGCATGTATTTTATTGAAATCATCCTTAGTCTATTAGAAATGAAAATAGGGCAAAACCAATAAATAAATAAACAAATGCACGGTTTATTGCTGCAGTGAATCTTTCTTTTTTGGTATATTATTAAAAGACAAATAGGCCTTAGATTTATTTTATTTACTTATTTACTTATTTTTTTAAAATGATATGGCTGTCCAATTCACTTCTGTTGACTCCAGGCAGCTTGCTTATCTATCTGTCTGTCTGTCTGTCTGTCTATCTATTTATTTTGATTTGTCAATCGCTTACAAGCTAATAGGTATAAGTATAAACATGAGTAAGAATGCAGAAAATAGGTACGATTAAATGGGTCAATAGGACAGGGGCGGGAGGCACGATGATGCACTTATGCACGCCCCTTACAGACCTCTTAGAAATGGGATGAGTTCAATAATGGATAGTTTGAGTTTAAAGGATGTAAAGGGTTTGAGGATGTAACTACAGAGTCAGGTAGTGCATTCCAGGCATTGACCACTCTGTTGCTGAAGTTGTACCTTCTGCAATCAAGTTTGGAGTGGTTGACATTGAGTTTGTATCTATTGTGTGCTCTTGTATTATTGTGGTTGAAGCTGAAGTAGTCATTGACTGGTAGGACATTGTAGCAGATATTTTTGTGCACTATGCTTAAGTCCAACTGTAGGCAACATAGTTCAAGATTGTCCAAGCCCAAAATTACAAGTCTGGTGATATAGGTATTCTGTTGCAAGCAAAGGAGTGTAGTATTCTTCTCGTGAAATACTTCAGGACTTGCTCAGTTGTATAAATGTCTGATATACAGTGCGGATTACAGACCGATGAGCTGTATTCGAGTATTGGTCTAGCAAAGGTTTTGAATGCCCTTAGCAATTCAATATTTCTAGAGGAGAAGCTTCATAAGATTAGATTTACAATTCTTAATACCTTTTTGGCAATGCTGTTACAGTGAGCTCTGGCGTCATTAAATACAAGTACTCCTAGGTCCTTGACAGAGTGAGAGTCATCAATGAGGTCATATCTGCCTAGTTTGTATTTGGTGTGCTGATTTTTTTTATCAATGTGTAGGACAGAGCATTTGTTGGTCAAGATTTAGAGTTGCCAATTGTTTGACCATTCAGACACATAATCAAGGTCACTTGAAGAGCAGTAGCATTGTTGGTGGTGTTGAATAGTTTTACATCATGAAGAGGACACAGTTGCTTATAAGGTAATCACAAAAGTCATTTTTTGAGGAAAAAGAGTATGGGTCCTAGAACGCTGCCTTGGGGACACCACTGTTAAGTGGAGCAGGCTAAAGTGCTCCCTATTTTTACTATTTGTTGCCTGTTTTACAGGAATGCAGTGATCCACTTATGAAGGGATCTGGAAATGCTGTAAGAGTTTAGTTTTAACAGTAGTTTGTCATGTACCACTGAATCAAAGGCTTTGCAGAAATCTATGTAAATTGCGTCTATTGCTTTACCCTGGTCGGGTAGAGTAGTCCAATTTTTTCCTGAAACCAAATTGTTTTTTGGAGAGTAGTATGTTTGACTCTAAATGGAGGGTGATGAATTGTTTAATGATTGATTCCATGACTTTGCATGTGACACAACATAGTGAGATTGATCTGTAGTTTTCAACCAGGCTGGGGTCACTTTTTTTGAAGATAGTGATGACCATAGTTAAAGACCATAGGTTGTGAATGATATAGCATATATAATGCTTAGGGGTTCTGCTATGGCAGAGGAAAGCTTTTTTAAGAAGTATGCACATAATCCATCGGGGTCAATAGATAGGGATGGCTTTAGATTACGTAAAGTCTTTTCTACTTTTTCTTCTGTAAAGTCAATATGTAATAGATCATTGTAGTTAGTTGTGTTACAGCTATGAAATGTGGGACATGAGCCACTGCTGTTAACAAAGACTGAGTTGAAGAATGTGTTGAAGAGGTTGGCCTTAACAGCTTCATCACTGCAGTCCTTTCCCTTTAGAGGTGGGATGGTTCTTGAGTCTTTAAGTTTGGTGTTTACAAAATTGTAGAAGGCATGGGTAGATTTTGTACGTAGGAGGTTTTCCTCCTGTTTGCAGTAATAATTTGTGCATTCTGCCTTTATCTGTCAGCATAAGGTTTTTCTTCATATCGGTTTTTAAAGTTTGCTACATAGCTAGTTTTGTTTTTGCGCCATAGTGATTTTTTTTAATTGGAGTTTTCTTATTGTTATGGGAAATTTGTTTTTTTGTTTACATTTAGGGGTTATTAGTGGTACATATAGTTTTATGACTTTCAAGTTCAAGTAAGAATGCATTATAATGGTCTTCTGTAGTATTAGAGTTGGAGAATAGAATGTGCCAATCAAGAGATGATAGGTCGGTATTTAGGCATTTATGATTTATGATATAGGTCGGCATTTATGAGATAATAGTTGGCTTACATAGCTTACAAGGATAAAATGCCAATGCAAAAATAATGCTAAAAGCAAAACCCCTACTTCTTTGGTAACAACAATGAAATGAACTACTTGATAGGCTCCATATCATTTTGGAATCTCTGGCCCTGTTACCAGAATCATGTCTTCAGGGCTTGCAAAAGAGTGTCAAAATGGGGATCATTCTTATTTCTGCATGGATGATATTCCATAGGGAATATCACATCTAATGGGACCAAGAAGATGGGCCTTCTTCTTGGTCCTATCAGATGTATCTCCTTAAGAGAGGAACATGTAGCATTCCCTGCCTCCCTGCTCTTGGGGATTGGTTAGATGTGATCAGGAAAAGACAGTCTTTCAAATAACCTGGACGCAAGCCATATGGGGCTGTGAAAGTAACTGTGAATTGGACCCAGAAGCAAATTGGCAGCCAATGCAGTGCTGGGAGAGGTGCAGTGCTCGGAGAGGTGAAACATGTGCAAATCTAGATCTGCCATGCAGACTGCTACATTTTGAACCAATGATGCGTCAACATACTTTTCAAGGGAGTCCTGTGTTAAGAGCATTGCAACAGTCAAGGTGGGAAGTGACCAGGGTAAAGGTAACTGAACAGGGATTATCTGTCCAGAAAATGGCATACCTGATTTACATTCTGTACTTATGCAAAGGCCCTCTTAGTACAACTTCCACTTCTTAAGCAGAAGAGAGTCCCTAGACTATGCACTGTGTCTGTCTGAAGCAATGCCACCACATCCCAAACCAAAGATGGTAATTCTCCATGGACCCACAAATCCCAAATTCAGTACCATTCCATCTTATCAGGGTTCAGTTTCAGCCTACTGCTCCCCATCCAGTCCTTAAGAGCCTCCAGGTCTGTTAAAGCCCATGTCACACTGCACCAAGCACTGCCCACACCAAGGCATGGAGAAGAGGATGTAAAACGGAGAGAAAAACTTGCCATCCGTTGGTTAACACGATTCATCCGTTCTGTACTCACTGCCTCCATTTTTTCATCCTCCTCTATCCATCCAGCATCTGTCGACTGAGGTTCCATCCACTCAAAAGTTTTGAGCTGCCTCAAACTTTTTGAGTGGAAAATGTATCCAACGTGTCTGTTCTGCATCCGCAACGCATAAGAGAACATCCGTTCTACATCCGTCATACATCCGTTACATGTCCGCTATAATCCACTAGGCATCCTCTGCGCATCCACCGCAACTCAAATCCGCTCCAGCGGAAACGGAAACAGGGAGGAAGCGAAACGGACGTGGAACGGACGCACAGCGTTAGTAGCACGGACGGAGAAAGGATGAAAGCGGATGCAGCTCGCATACAAAGCATTGAAAACGGAAAAAACAATTCGCAGAGGGGACCTATCTCGGATATTTAGGATGTCTAGAGGATGCTAGAGGATGCAAAGGACACCTAGTGGAAACCCTATATTGCCTATAAAAGGGGGAGGAACTAACCTGGATCTCACTTTCAGTCCAGCAGCCCTGCTGTGCAGACCACTGCAAGCCTTCATTGGCTCTTGCTCTTCACAGCATCATTGATGTCCACCATGGATCGGAACACAGTCCTTTTGGTAGCCACCTCATTCTGCAACAGTGCAAAGCCATCTACAGGCTCTTTCAACTGTGCTACGGGAAGAAAAGGAGGCGGCCAAGAAGTGTCCTGCCAATGATACGCAAGATGTGCCTACTGATCATGGAGGATGACGCCTTCTCCCTCAGACACTACCTCATGAAGCCTACACTTCCGACTCCTCACCCATGAAGAGAGGATCTTCAACTACAGGCTGTTCAGAGCAAGGCGGGTGTGGAGAACGCCTTTTGGCATCCTGGCAACACCACCATGCAGCATCACCCAGAGACCGTAAGGAACATCGGGAAGCTTGCTGCATCCCCTGCACAATCTCATGCGCTACCGCTACCAGTGGTTCGCAGAACAGGCTCGTGGCACCTCCAACAAGGCAATGGGGACATGGAGCCTGGGGAATGGAGGCAAGGGTGAAACCCTGATTAGACACTAAGGATGTGCAGGCCCCAACAGAGCTTCACATGAAGGGCAGTGGAGGGGGCAAAGACAAGATGATAGATGATTAATGGATGCTTCCTTCAGCCTGTCTCATAACACTGATGAGATTGGGCCATGTATGTTGGGTGGCCTACAATGAACGGGCATTTAATAAAGAGTTGTGTTTATGTTGACATGTGTGGATGATTGATTAACATTATTATTTATAATAAAGGGCTATAGTTGTGGACACTGGGAGGGTGGACCATACAGTCCAGTATGCTTGCACTGGAGGTTTATCTATCCACAGCTATTACCCATCCCAAAGGTAATCCCTGCCCATACCCACAGGTATCCCTGCCCATCCCACAGCTATTACCATCCCACTGCTATCCTTACCATCTCACAAGCATGCAAAGGCTTAAACCATTTCTAAAAGTTTCCACCAAGACTTTATTGACAAAAATAATGAAGCAAGTGTGTGAAGCAAAGATAATCTTTATTAATAACAAACTGTAAAAGAAAAATGACCCAAGTCAAGTGTCCAAAGCAAAAATAAAGTCAACAGGTAGCCTCCCAGTCTCTGGCACTCTTCTTGGTCACTCTGAGGGTGTGCCCAGTCTCAGGGGTGAAGGGTCCAGGTGCTGTGGAGGTGGCTGCTGCTGGAGTGGCTGGTCTGAGGCACCACTGGGGTGCCTGGCCCCGAGAGGACAACAGGGGATGGTGTGTTTGAGGAAGCTCTCAGAGATCTGGCTCAGTCCTGTGATGTTGAGAGCCCCTTCCTCCAGGACATGGGGTGTCAGCCCAATACTGATAACAGATGTACTGAGGCCAGGCTTGGCTGTGGGGGTGGAGGAAGGAGCTGTGTAGTGGGGCTGTCTGGTCTGCAGCTGGGTGAGGACTGGCATCGGTGGCAATCAGTGGCATGGGTGGCATCTGTGGCGTAGCTGGCATCGGTGGCGTGGCTGGCATCGGTGGCATCAGTGGCACCGGTGGCATCCGATGTACCTGTGCCTGGACTGGAAAAGGGCTGCCTATGCTGCTGGACCTCCTGTTAGCCATAGCCTTGGTAGATGAGGACCTGTGGAAAGTCTTGGAGGGGCAAGTGGGGTGGAGGAGCAGGCCTGGACTGGGTGGAAGAAGGTTCATTTTGGTCTGGAGGGTTGTGCAGAAGACCGGTGATCCTGTCTTTCACACCTGGTACTGGTGTTCCGACATGTTCATGAGGGTCTGGTTGATGTAGTTGAGGAAGGGCTTGTGGTTGGAGGATGGGGTGTCGGTGTGTACCAGCTGAGAGAGATCTAACGCTGCTCCTGATGGTGTCTCTTATCTCCAGCAGGCCAGTGTGTCTCTGCCCTCCGGTCTGCCTCTCTGCCACCCCCAGGTGGAGCTGGGGGTGGATGTGGGTTGGGCTGTGATGGAAGTGCCGTCTCCTTTCTCCCACTGCGTCAGGGGGTCTTCCACACGCTCCACCAGCAGTAGTACAGCTGTCGGGGGGTTCTCCATCGTGGCATGCTCCACAGATACCTGCCTGGACACAGGTGCTGACTCTTTGCCAGAAGAGGACTGGCTTCTCAGCAGGCTGCCTGAGAGAGAGGTTTTGTGAGAGGGGCTGCTCCTCGGTGGCGGATCTCACCCTCCAAGAAGCTGCACTTGGCAATCACGTAGGTCTCCTGGTCCGTCAGCTTGACTGTGGCTGGCCAGATTTCTTGAAGTGCAGCTTCCCGTACCAGGTGTGCATGTACTTCCACCAGCCAAGGAGCACCTCCGAACTGTAGCCCAGGCTCTCCGCCTTCTCTCTCCAAGCAGCCTGCTTCCTCTTGGTGTCTCGAAAGAGCCTGTGTCCTTCGCCAAAGATATTCATTCTCCTCAGCCACTCCAGCATCTCCTCCTCATGTTCCTCTTCGATTGTGTATTGCCTCTTCTCCCGTTCACGTGTCTTCCCTCTTCTCCTTTGGCAGGGCCATATGGGCCCTCATCACAAGGGCTTCGAGGTTGTTGGGGCTGCTCCTCCACACCACCACCCACCACCACAACCAGCAAACAACAGTAGCAGCAAAAGCAGGACCAGCAGCACCACAACACACAGCCAACACCAGCAGCACCAGCAGGACCAAGGAGCAGGACCAGGAGCACCAGCAGGACCAGCACGGACCAGGAGCAGTGCAGCAGAGTAAGCACCAGCAGAAGCACCAGCACCGGAGCAGTGCAGCAGAGTAAGCACCAGCAGAAGCACCACGACCAGAAGCAGCATCAGCAGAAGCCCTAGCACCAGAAGAGTGGAGCCGGGCAGCAGAAGCCCAGCAGAAGCAGAGTCAGGGCCAGGGTGTGGGAGGGTGACCTGTCCCTCTTGCAGGGCTGCCAGCAGATGGCAGAGGCTTCTGTTTCTTCCCCATGGTTTGTTGGGTTGCTGGCTGGCTGGCTGGCAAGCTGTGTCTGGAAGCAGGTCCTTTACCTCTAAATGGTGACTGCTTTGAGAGCTGCTTCCCTTTTATATCCGCGGGGCTGATGCAATGCATCCTCCCGCATGCGCGCAGTGAACGCTAGGCATCCGCTAGGCATCTGCTCTGCATCTTGCTTCATCCGCTCGCCATCCGCTCTTTCCGTTCACGTCCGCTTTGCTGTGCTCCCCGGAAGCCTTGCGGATGTGCCATCCGCTTCCATCCGCTTCCATCCGCTTCCATCCGCTAAGCTTCGTGGAGCATATACTTTCCATCCGCCCTACGTCTCTCCCCCGTCCATTTCTTTCGTGTTGTCTGGTCCTGGTTATGCGCAAATTTGGGGCACTTTTTGAGAGGCGATAACAATGGATGGAACATTTTTCTCGTCCACTGTGTCCTTTTTACAAACGTTTTGCATCCATCGGCCAGTGTGACAGGGCCTTAAGATATTCAAATGAATAATTGTGAATGATGATATGCTATATATCAAGATTTATGAATATTTTTATGGAAGAAACAATAATAAATAACATATATTTTTATTAATGAATAAATGTATGTTAATAAATAACATATATTTTTATTATGACATTGCTACAGCTATTAATACATTCTTAATGTGTCTTACTGGATAGCTTTTACTGAATTATTTTATTTTCTTGCCTTGAAACTTCAGCATAAAAGTGTTAGAAATTGTTCTTGAATATGTGGTAACTTTCTTTTGTAATTAGTGAGAATTAAGTGGAGGTCCATCTTATGATTTTATCTTCCCCTGCTTTTAAAAAAAAAAAGAACTGATCACTTTCCAGAGCTTTGTAAAAGTACATTAAAACTATATTTTGAAATATATAGCTTGGACTATACCAGAGGTCAATACAATCTTCCATGGCCATAAGAGGCAATCATGTAAACTGTAATTTCACCATGTAAAGAGAATTTAACCCTACTTTTTTTCTTCAGTTGTAAACATTAGTACACTGAAAGCCCTTGTTACAGAAACGTTCACATGGATCTGCTATAGCACTGCACCATATCCCATTCTGTTTATTTATAGTTGCCTCATATCTCATTCATCCTTACTAAGGGCACTTTGTGAATTCATAGATGCCAGTGACCCAGGGGTAATTGGTCTCTGTTTAATCTGAACCAAAAGTTAAGTGATTGCTTTTGTCTGGCCTTTACTTTGAACTAATCTGCCAAAAGTCCATGTAAAGCTTCCAAATTTATCTTTATATCTTCTTTTTCATCAATTTAGATTCAGAAAATGACCTTTTTTTGGAAACAATATTAACACTTCTATCAAAACTTAATCAGTAGTTTTGAAAATAATAGTGGTCAGAGCCCTGCCACTCTTCAAAACCATTTCTCATATATCTAGGATTTATTCACTGCATGCTATTGTACAGGAAAGGAAAGTGTTTTCCTGAATGTTATGTATGTAAGTTGCTATTTTGCAAGCCACCTTTTAAATTTTTTAAAGCAAAATAGAGATTTTTGTGGAAGCAGATATATTCTTCAAGATTACCAGCTTTATACAATTTAGTATCCCTCCTGTCCAATTCTATTGTTCATCTGCTTACTTCTATTTCTTCATAGTTAATGCAAATTTCTTGTTCATAATGTATGGATTTCAACTTTATTAATTTTCCAGCTAGCACAGCGAATTAATGGCTGGAGAATTCTGGGAGTCAAAGTACACACTTTATCAAGTTGCTAAAGGCCCGGTCCCACTGCACTTATAGATGCAAAGAGGATGTAAAATGTTTAAAAAAGCTTGCCATCAGTTGGAAAACGCTATACATCCATTGTGTTCTCATAGCATATGTGTTTCATACGTTCTATCCGTCGAGCATCCATCCACTGAGATTTCATCCACGCAAGAAGTTTTGAGCTGCACAAAACTTTGTGAATGGA
>BHFT01024941.1:0-13686 GCA_004320025.1 Laticauda laticaudata | reverse complement strand
CGCACGAAGCCGGATAGCCAAGATCTCGCACAGCGGAAGCAGAACGAATATCTTGTGGTTAAATGCGAATGCGAGCTCTACACACACGCATAGAGGATCAGAACGGGGTATACGCGTGCATGCGCAAAGCCCTCCCGATAGGATATACAGGGAATGCAGCTCGCACGTGGCCAGCATTTGGAGGAAAGACCTTGCTGCTGGAATAACTCGAGTTCTTGCCTGCTGTCTGCCTTGGCAAGCCTGTGCTGCCAGCCTGCCTCCCAGGCAGCCGCCCTAGCCAGCTTGCCTTCCCAGGCCTCCTGGGCAGCCTCCCCCATGCCAGCCTTGCTGCCAGCCTGACCTCCAGCCTCCCTGCCAGCCTCATGGCAGCCTCCCTGCCAGCCTGGGTCTTCCTCTACCTTCCAGCCTGCTGGCAGCCTGCCTTTTCCAGCCTCGCTCCAGGCTGCCTCCAGGCTGCCTCCCAGCCTCCTGGGCAGCCTCCCTTGCCAGCCTTTGCCTGCCTTCACAGCCTCCCTTCCAGCCTTGGCTGGCCGCCTGCCTTCCAGTCTCCCTGCAGCCAGTCTGTCTGCCAGCCTTGGTGCCTTCGTTCCAGCCTCCCTTCCAGCCTTGCCTGCCTTCCGCCTACCTGCCAGCCAGCTTGTCTGCCAGCCTTGGTGCCTGCCTTCCGGCCTTCCCTTCAGCCAGGCTGTCTTGCCAGCCTGGTGCTTGCCTTTCCAGTCCTTGCTGCCAGCCTGCCTTCCAGCCTCCCGCCAGCCAGTCTGTCTGCCAGCCTTGGCTCCCCTTCCTGCCAGGCTGTCCGAACCTGGTCCTGCCAGCCCTCCTGCCAGGGCTTCCTGCCAGCCTTGGCTGCCAGCCTCCTGCCAGCCTGCCTTCCAGCCTCCCTTCCATCCTTGGTGGCCTGCCAGCCTTCCTCTCCCCTTCTGTGCCAGCCAGCAACCCCACAACCATTGGGGAAGAAGCGAAAGTTCAGCAACGTTGCCGCCATCCCTGGCAAGAGGGACAGGACCACCCTCCCGCCCCATGTCCCTGACTATCTTCTGCTGGGGGCTTTGCCTCCCTGCCAGCCAGTCTGTCTGCCAAGCCTTGCGTGCCTGCCTTCCAGCCTCCCTTCCAGCCTGCTGCCAGCCTATGCCTTCCAGCCTCCTGCCAGCCAGCCTTCCCTGCCAGCCTTGGTGCCTGCCCTTCCCAGCCTTGCTGCCAGGCCTGCCTTCCAGCCCTCCCTTCCAGTCATGTCCCTGACTCATCTTTCTGCCTGGGCTTCTGCCTCCCTGCCCAGCCAGTCTGTCTGCCAGCCTTTGGTGCCTGCCTTCCAGCCTCCCTTCCCAGCCTTGCTGCCAGCCTTCCCTTCCAGCCTTGCTGCAGCCTGCCTTCCAAGCCTCCTTCCAGTCATGTCCCCTGACTCATCTTCTGCCTGGGGCTTCTTGCCTCCCTGCCAGCCAGTCTGTCTGCCAGCCTTGGTGCCTGCCTTCCAGCCTCCCCTTCCAGCCTTGCTGCCAGCCTGCCTTCCAGACTCCCTGCCAGCCATTCTGTCTGCCAGCCTGTGCCTCCCTTCCAGCCTTGCTGGCAGCCTGCCTTCCAGCCCTAACCCTGCCAGCCAGTCTGTCTGCCAGCCTTGTTGCCTTCCTTCCTGCCAGCCTTCCATAACAGGCTTCCTGCCAGCCCTCCTGCCAGGCTTCCTGCCAAGCCTTGGTGCCAGCCTTGCCTGCCAGCCTTGCCTTCCAGCCTTGGTGGGCCTAGCCAGCCTTCCTGCAAGCTTTCCTGCCAGCCAGCAACCCCACAACCATGGGGAAGAAGCGAAGTCTCAAGCACCTGCCCATCCCTAGCAAAAGGGACAGGGACCACCCTCCCGCCCCATGTCCCTGACTCATCTTCTGCTGCGGGTTTGCTGCCTTGGGCTCGCCTCTTCTGGTTGCTGGAGCTTCTGCTGTAGCTGCTCCGGGAGTGGCTGGATTCTTGCTACGTGTACTCTGCTGAAGCTGCTCTGGGTCCTGCTAGTCCTGCTCCCTTTCTGCTGTGCATCCTGCCGTCTTGTCGTCCTGCTGGTCCTGCTCGTGCTCCTGCGTCCTGCTCGTTGCCTGCTTGGCTGCTGCTCGCTGCGTCCTGGTCTTAGCTGACCCTGCTGCTGGTGCTTACTTGTGCTTGCTGCTGATCCTGGTCTTGCTGCTTCGCTGCTGATTTATGATCTGGCTGATTATGATCCTGCTGCGTGATTATGCTTGCTGCTGCTGCTGATGATTTGATGATGATTATGATCCTGCTGCCGTGATGCTGCCTGCTGCTGCTGCTCGCTGCTGTTGGTGTGGAGGAGCAGCCCCTACAACCTGAAAGGCCCCTCTGCATGAGACCCATCTTGGTCCTGCCAAAAGGGAGAAGAGCGTTATCAACAACGGGAGAGGAGGTCAGTTACCTACATTGAGAGCGCATAGATGAGGTGCTGCGAGTGTGCTGAGACGAGAAGACTATCTCTGACGGGGAAGGGACACCGGCTGTTACAGGGACACCAAGCGGAAGCAGGCTGCTTGGAGAGAGAGGGCGGAGAGTCTGGGCTACACATCGGATGGTTGCTCCTCGGCTGGTGGAAGCACATGCACACCTGGGTACAGGAAGCTGCCCACCTCAAAAGAAATCTGGCAGGCCACGGTTAAGCTGACGGACAGAGCAGAAACTATGTCATGGCCAAGTGCAGCTTTTCCTTGAAAGGGCAAAGTCCGCCACCGAGGGGTACCAGGAGTCCCATCTGTCTACCCTCTCTCTCCGGCCACCTGCTGCGACCCAGTCCTTTTTCCAGCTGAGGAGTCAGTCCCTGTCTCCAGCCAGACCGTATATTGTAGCTTGCACCGCGTGAGAACCCGGGCAGGTGTGGAAAGTGTGGTGGAGTGAGCGCAATGAGGACTTCCCTGGTGCGGTGGGAGAAAGGAGCCATCGAGGTCCAACGCTGCCGAAGGCCACATCCACCACACCTCCGCCTCCACAGTAAGGCAGAGAGCCAGACGGCAGGAGGGCAGAGCACAGGTCCTGTTGGAAGATCCAGCGGACACCATCCGCACCAGCTCTCTCCTCTCTCAGCTGATCCCCATCGAATCCCTTCCTCCTCCAACCGCAAGCCCTTCCATCAATTATTGTCAACCAGACCTATCATAGGAGATGGCCGCATCCCCTAGTACCAGGTGGTGAAGGAGCAGGATCATCACGGCTGCTAAACAACCCTCCAGACCCAGCAGGAAGTTGATTCCCACCCGTCCAGGACTGCTCCTCCACCCCATGTGATGTCCCTCCCATACCAAGGCTTTCCACAGCCCCTCACCTACCAGGCGCTACAGCTACCCGGAGGTCAGCATCTACAGACATCAGCCCTTCCCAGCCCATTGCACAGTAGTGATCGGTGGAAACCGTTCCACCAGTTCAATGATGCCACCGATGCCAACCAACGACAAGTAATGCCACCCACGATAGTTTGATGCCAGCCATGCCAATATGCCACCCATTGCCAGTCCTCACCCGCTGCATGCAGGCAGCCCACTACAACTGCTCTTCCTCCATCCCACAGCAAGCTGGCCTCAGTACACATCTGTCTCCGGTACTGGGCGCTGACACCCCATGGGCATGGAGAAGGACCTCTCAGCATCACGGGGCTGAGCAGCTTCTCCTACACCTTCTTCAACACCACCGTCCCCTTGTTGTCCTCTCGGGGCAGGCCATCCAAAACAAACACCTCAGACCAGCACCTGCAGCAGCCCACCTCCACAGCACCCTGCACCCGAACACCTTAGGACTGGGCACACAACCTCCGAGTGACCAAAGAGGAGTGCCAGAGGACTGGCTGCCTGGATATTTGTGGACTTTATTTGGACACTTAACTTGGCGTCATGTTATTTACAGCTTGTTATTAATAAATTTTATCTTTGTTTCACACACTGCTTCATTAAATTTTTTTTCTATAAAGTTTGGTGGAAACTTTTAGAAATGGTTTAGCCCTTTGCATGCTTGTGGGATGGGTTAGATAGCAGTGGGGATGGAATAGGCAAGGGATACCTGTGCGGATGGGAGGAACCTGTGGGATGGTTAAGATACCTGTGCGGATGGGCCAGATTTGATACCTGTGGGATGGGTAGGCGATACCTGTGGGATGCGGCTTAAGCATAGCTATGGATGGGAAGGGATACCTGTGGATGGGAAGGATACCTGTGGGGATGGGCAGGGATACCTATGGATGGGTAATAGTTGTGCGGATAGATAAACCTCTAGTGGCAAGCATTAGTGGAACTGTATGCCGTCCACCCTCCAAGTGCCACCCCTATGGCCCTTTATTTATCAATAACAATGTAAGCATTGATCCACACATTGTCAACATAAACAACAACTCTTATTAAATGCCCTGTTCATTGTAGGCACAACCCAACATACATGCCCAAATTCATCAGTGTGATGAGACAGGCTGAAGGAACCATCCATTAAAGCATCTACCATTCCTGTCTTGCCACTCCACCGTTCCAGCTGGGGGAGTTGCACCAGTGTTCAGGAGAGGTTGCACTGCTTCTTCGCCGTCACGTGCAGGCTCTGTTGGGCTCCTGCACACCCTCAGTGTCTATCAGGTTTGCCTTTGCCTCCATCCCCAGGCTCCATGTCCCCATTGCCCTGTTCTGCAAGTGGGTAGGCGGGTGCCGCATGGATTGTGCAGGATGCAGCAAGCTTCCACGATCCTCCTCACGAACTGTGGGTGATGCTGCATGGTGGTGAGAAGTACCTGGAACCTGTTGGCTCAGGATGCCAAAGGCGTTCTCCACCGACCCGTCTTGCCCGGGACAGCCTGCAGTTGAAGATCTCTCTCTTCACGGGTGAGTATTTGGAGCGTGTAGGGCTTCATTTAGGTAGGTTCGTGAGGGAGGAAGGGCGTTCAGCCCCCATGATGAAGTTTAGGGCACATCTTGCGTGTCATTGGCAGTGGGGTCCCTGGATCTGGGAAGCCTACCATGAGGTTGCTTCCAAGCCCCTCCTTGAGGTGACTGGCGTTGATATTACCTGGGGCATCTGAAGATGAGCGTTTGCCTGAAGCATCGATGTACATGAATTTGTAGTCAGCATTGACCATGGACGAAGAGGATTGATGCTGAAGAAGCCCTGGAAGTTTTGTGATCAAGTGACCCCGACTTGGCTGGGCCGCTTTGCCGGCACGTGCTTGCCATCTATGGTGCCCATCGGTGTGGGAAGTTCCACTTCTTTATAGCACTGCTTCTGAACTTTTCTTTCCAGCCTCTGCTTCAGTTGTTGGGGCACTGGTGAGGAGCTCCTCCTCTGTATTCTTCGATGATGGCCTTACACCACTTCTCCTGACAAACAAAGCTCTGGTGCTGGGGGTGGCACCCTCCAGCTGTGCTTATGCTCCTGTGGTGGTTCCCTGAGGCCAGGTTGGCAAGCAGTGAGGCGTCACCCTTGAGCCCAGGTTTCCAGGCTGGGTGGAAGCTGGTGTTTGTTCTTTGTCAACCATGTGCGGTGTGTGCATGGTCTTGCACAAAATTCGTCAAACATGGCTCTAGGCTCCTCATGCTTCTGGCCCCGATGTGTCTTTCGCTCCTTTTGAGGCTCCACCATCAGCTTGTCATAAAGTACGTACTGTGCTTTCTGGCGAAAACCATCTTTTGGAGCCAGACTTTTTTGGCGTGCTCCTTTTCTTCCCGTTTAGTTTACTGTTCGGACTTAGATGGTTTCGCAGGTTGCAGAAGGGATGTTGGCTGCCGAAAGGATTTTGTCACAATCCTCAGTGGACATGACGGATGCTGTGAAGAGGAAGAGGCCAGATGCCGAGGCTGCGGGTCTGCCACAGCTGGGCTTCTGCTCTGAAAGTGAGATGCAGACGAGTTGCTCCCCCTTTGTTATAGGCAGTATAGGTCTCCCTATTGCATCCTCTAGGCTCCTCTAGGCATCCTGTAGACATCCTTAATATCCGAGAATGAGTCGTCTCTGCGCAACGTTTTTTAGCCATTTTAAACGCTTGTTTCCGTTTCTGCATCCGTTAAGGCATGCCGTTTCTGGCTTCCGTTCCGCTTTCCGTTCCACTTCCTCCCTGTGTCCGGGCGGATGCGAGGTTGTGGCGGATGCGCAGCGGATGCCTAGCGGATTATAGCGGTTTGGTAACGGATGCCAGAGAATGACGAATGGATACATTTTCCTACGCAAAACGTTTGGGAGCCCAAAACTATTTGAGCGGATGAAACGTCAATTAAACGGATGCTGGACGGATAGAAAGTAAGCAAAATGGAGGGCAGTGAAGTACATAGCGTTTTTCCAACGGATGGCAAGCTTTTTTGTCCATTTTACATCCTCTTTGCATCCGTTGGTGCAGTGTGACATGGCCTTTAACTAGCTGCGATAATAATTAGTAATCTAGTAAACTAGCAGTTACCAATAATCTAGTAAAATACTAATATTTGAATCACTTCTATTTTTGTAAGATATAGTTCAAATTAATGTTTACTGAACAATGATTCATCAAGGTGATTACTGAGGTTAAAAATTATTAGTGAAAATGTCAGAAAACATGGCAAGTAAAATTAGCCGCAATGCAGCTTGAATTCATTAATTTACCACTGCTTATTTCTGCCTTAAACCTTAGGAGATTTCACACATGCAACCACTTTCTATTGCATCACATTACTCCTCTAAGTAAATTATCACTAACTACCTAAAAGGTACTTAGACTGAGATTCAAAATGTTTTAAAAGGCTTTTGGTGAGACCTCTAGAGATCTTCAAAAGCTGTTGCTACATTGTAATTTACAATGTAAGATTATGAAATAATACAAAGAGAATTATTATATTAAAATTAATTTTCACTATAATTTTTCAGTTCATAACACAGACTATTACTCAACAGGCCAAGTGTAGCTTTCAGTCCCTTAATAAAGATGCACACTAATTCTCTACATTGGTAGCAATTTTCAAAAATCTCAGAGATTTCTCAAGACCTAGAAGTATTATAAGTATTATGTAGAAAGGAATTTGGATACCATATAGGTTTATAGAATTATACAAATAGATTTTTATATCTGAACCTACATTAGTTTGATTTGTTTGTTACAGCATATTAGTTATTGGTATCCTTTTTTGTCTTTGTGATGGTTAATACTACCATTTGAGAGGAACAAAAACCAAACAAATAGGCAGAATTTAGAAAAGGCAGAAAAAAGGCAGCACAATTAGTAATATAATCATTATAATACATTACTTTTAGTCCAGTCCTCAACACACAGAGACAGTTCATGAAAACACTTTAGTCAACAACAGCAAAAAGTTGTAAGAAATTAAATGGGAGCAACAGACTTGCATGCCATCTTTTTATTTCCAACAAATTCTTCTATACCTTGGGTGATTCTGTTCATCAGAATAATTGTCACTAATTCTGAATCCAAATAAAAATGGCCTAGATAACTGGTGTGTTCTAAAACAAATATAATTCTTTTAAACATCTTGTTCCAAAGCATGGGTGTCAAACTTAATTTCATTGAGGGCCACATCAGGGTTGTGTGACCTCAGGGGCCAGGGTTGGAGTGGCCAGGGTGGATGTGGCCAGCTTGACATCACTCGTGTCAGAGGTATCTGTGGCGGCCTGAATGCTGTGCAGCAAAAATGGGTTGCTGAGTTGTTTTTAGCCATAACAACCTCTTGCCACCTTCTGCCAGCAAAAATGGAGCTCGGTTTTCAGCTGCAACTGCCTCCTGCTGCCCTCTGCCAGTGAAAATGGAATCTCTCTGACTTTTACTGGCAGAATGGCTGTTGTGGATGAAAATGGAGCCTGGGAGGGCCACACATGGCCTTCCGGAGCTCCATTTTCACCAGCAGAGGCACCAAGGACTGGTGGTTCACTTTTTCCAGGGCGGCCCTGCAGGCCAGATCTAAGCAACATGTGGGCCAGATCCAGCCAGTGGGCTTTGAGTTTAGAACTCCTGTTCTGAAGCAAATATTCCAAAAAGGAACTTTTTGGAATATTTGTGAAAGGAAAGTAACTGGCAAAGTCTTCTGGATCCTTTCTTGACCAATGAGTGAATTAATGCTTCCTTTAAGACTGATAACATCACTTCATCTTGCAAAGATATGTTTAATGCTTTCTGGGTCCATCTCAGATGAACTGAATAAGGAAAGTTAAGAACAGATCTCGAGAAAATGTTATCGGCTGTACAACTAAAGCATATCTTCAGACCTCATAAACCAAAACTGATCCCATATAATAAGAACAAAGGATATCTCTTGGTATATAAACAATATAAAATGGTGTTTATATTTGGTCTGAATAGAAACTATTTAATATTACTATTAAAACACTTGCAAGTCTATCACAAAAGGACTCCTCAATTACTACATATATTGAAATGTTGTATGCACCCCATTTGTATGCTTTGTGAGATGTAAAGCCATACAAATAGAAGAAATGAATATTTATTAGATTTTCTTGCTTTTGATATGTACCATTGAAGATGATATAATCATTGGCAGATATTCTACAGTCTTCATCATAGCTTTCTTCAGTATTTGAGTTCTTCAGAATTTCATACTGCTTGTCATGAATTTAGTGGAAAGAAGGATAAGTACATGTACTTGTATGTATGGGATAGGATGGGAAAGAAATATTCAGCAACAAAATGATGAAAGAGGGAAACTAAAACTATGAATAGAAACATGAAAAGAGACAAAAATAGAAATCAGTGATGATTTAGAAAGAATAGAGAACAAAACAGATACTCAAGAAGGTTAGGAAATAAAAGATGCCCAGAAATGAAAGATAATCTTCTATAGATGTCTCTTAAAATGAATTGTATTTTTTTTTCTGCAGTTGAATATTCATGTAGCATTTTTAATTAAATTTTAAAGAGTCCAATAAGTTTAAATTTAAGTGAGTTTAAATTTTTAGATTTTTTTTCTTTTAAATGTAATCGATTTTATGTGCCTGAAAGAATTAAATAAAAAAGAACCATATTTAACAATTCTCTCATTTTCTAGAGGTTTGATTGCTGTTAACAGTGTGATTTTGTGAAGTTTATCTCCTATATCTTTCTAGAAAAAGAATTTCTTCAAATTTTTGTGATCATTTCCAACTGACTTCACAACACTGAAAGGAAGATATCAAGGACAAATTTGCTGGCAGGCAGTATGTTGAACTTTTCAACTTTTTTCTTGAAATCACCAATATACCTGTTGCATAATCTACTAGAACCAAAAAGGGATACATTTTTATATAATCTCATCTCATACTGATTTCAATTAGGATACTTAAAAGTCTAAAGATTTGGGAATCCTTGCTTCTGTTGGAAATATGATATGACATAACAACACACCTGGCTTTTGCTGTAAAAAATTATGTTGTGCTAGTGAGTGAGATTTTCACATATAAATTAATGTAACATGTCAAGGACATTCTGTTTATTAATTACAGTTCCAGATTGGAAAAAAGGGGTTGAATAAAATACTGCTGCAAACCTTTGTTTTAGATTTTGGGAAATTTATGCATCTGTACAAACTTGGATAAGGCATTAGAAACAAGATTATCAAACATGTATTGTCACAAAAATAGATGAGAATCTTGACTGTGAAAAGAGGTATCAGGTGTCTAAGGCTAACGGGGAAGAATCAATGCCAGACAGGATAATGTGGAATATTTATGGGCTTTGGGCCAATAAGTATCAGCACAAGTAGCATGCTTAGGTTTAAAAAATATCCAGAAAAAGAAAGGACATGTCCTCCTTTTTGTTCTAATGACTTTGGCCTGGGAGGCATTGCCTTAAAATCAAATATTCTACAATTAAAATCCTGAGTAGTTTTTCCCCATATTGCACAGCCTCCTTAATAAGCGCTAACTACAAGTTAACAAGGTCAGATCTGTGATCTTAATCCATACACAAGCAGGCACTGCTGCCTAAGAGTGACAAGATCTTAATCAGTTACACATTGAATGCTTTTGCTTCCTAACCAGCTCTCTCTCAAATTCCCACAATTGAAAAACTAATACTAGAAAAACTAATTTCATATACACGTGAGCCAAAGTATTTTGTTTTGCAGTTTTTCACTGTAATATTTATCATATATGCTAAGAAAGTTAAAACAGTTTGTGTGCTTCCGTGTCCCTCCCCCCCCCCCAAATGGCTCCTTTTTAATTGCTTATGTTCTCATTTGTCTGTCAGATATTTGGTCATCCTAGATATGCTTATACTACATACAATGGAGGTTTCAGTTTCTGTTGGAAGGCACCTTTGATGCAAAACCCCACTGTTTTATGAGGTTTCTTCATTTAATCCATATTCATAGGTCACTTACACAATCCAATCTGTAATTGTAATATGCAAACTGCTGGAGGGAACTGACCAATACAATTTTGCTGTATGTACAATATGAAAGTTGCTGTAGTATATAAATGAAATTCTTGATTTACATGCACATGTCTTATAAAGAGGGCCAATAATCCCACTTCTCTAGGTTTTTCTTTCCTGCCTCTGGATAATCATAATTGTCAATAAATCAATTTATGCTTTACTATAAGTGTGCCTGAAGTTCTGTTCAAACTAGTTTCTCAAAAGGAATAATTTTCTACAACATGGACAAAAACAAATAATCAGAATTTCAAGACAAATACAAAGACCTACATTATGTTTTTGGAAATCCTCAATCATCCAGGTCATGGTTGTTCCAAAAGTGCATTTTAAAAAGCACCTTTGGGAAGACTACATTAGTGTAGAAAAATCAAAGATGTACATATAAGGTGGTAAAAAACAATTTGGGAAGCATTAAATTCTAAAACAATATTTGTTATTGGTTGTCGCAAGTTGAATGAGAGCAAACAGTGTGATGCAGCTATTCAAAAAGCATGCAATTCTAAGCTTCATCAACAGAAGTCTCATGTTATAATGAAGATTATTATCAGCCTTTGCTATTCTTACTGGTCAGACCAGGTTTAGGCTATTTAACAGATAACAGATAATCAGAGTTGGAAGGGACCTTGTCGATCATCTAGTCCAACCCCTCATCCAAGCAGGAGATCTTATAGCATTTCTGACAAAGGCAGTCCAATCTCTTCTTGAAGGTCTCAAGTGACAGCACTCCCACAACTTCTGAGGGCAAACTGTTCCATTGGTTGATTGTTTTCATTGTCAGAAAGTTTCTCCTTATTTCCAGGTTGAATCTCTCCTTGTTCAGTTTCCACCCATTATTTCTTGTCTGATCTACAGGTGCTTTAGAAAATAGCTTGACCCTTTCCTTTCTGTGGCAGCCCCTCAGATATTGGAAGACTGCTATCATGTCTCCTCTGGTCTTTCTCTTTACTAGACTAGCCAACCCCAGTTCCTGTAACCATTCTTCATATGTTTTAGTCTCCAGTCCCTTAATCATTCTGGTTGCTCTTCTCTGTACTTTTTCTAGAGTCTCAACACCTTTTTTATAATCTGGTGACAAAAACTGGATGCAGTAGTCTAGGTGTGGTCTTACTAAGGCTTTATAGAGTGGTATTAGTACCTCACTTGATCTCAATTGTATCCCTCTGTTACCACAGTTGAGGATTGCACTAGCTTTTTTGGCTGCTGCTGCTGCACACTGCTAGCTCATATTTAGCTGGTTGTCCACTAAGACTCCAAGATCCCTCTCGTAGTTACTACTATTGAGCCAGTCTACATGGGTACTTTTGGTTTTTCACTGAGTTCAGGGCACATTTAGGAATGGTTGACAAAGATTATTCTTTAGACACTGGAGAAAAATTGTTCATATTCTTTAAAAGATAATAGGAAAAAAATAAATTACAAGTAAATTGATTTTATCTGTACATCAGGGAAAACTTCCTAAGAACAGAACAGACTTCTTTGAAAGCTGATTGACTGTCCTTCACTTCAATGTTTAAAGAGAGGTTAGATAGCCATCTATTATGGATGCTACAGATCAGGGGTTTAAAACTCATGTCGTCACAGAGGTGTCACATGACTTTTGTCCCCTTTGCTAAACCAGGTGTGAGCGTGGTCAGCGCATGACACATCTGGCCCATGGGCTGGGAATTTGAACATCCCTGCTATAGAGAGCAAAACAAGACTAAACAGCAACTTCAACCCAAAATCTCTCTGATTACTTCCAACTCTTACAGTTTATAATTCTGTAATTTGTTTCCTAAGCTGTTAAATTTTAAAATACACACAATTAAGATTAAAATAACATAAAGATCCAGTTATGTATCCTTATAAGCATTTATGGCATGGACTGTTAAAAGTTCTGAAACTTGAAACTGCATTTCTTATTGTTCATTTATACTAGTACTTTTGCAAAAGGACCCATGAAGATATTTTGACTAAATTTCCTAGGCTTTTGGCACAATGGAAGATGCAAGTTCCTATGCCTAACTAGGTCTGATGGGTGAGTAGTTATTGGCTGCTTTGGAACTAAGGCAAAAATCTGAAGTTTCTTAATGGCAACAGTCAGATGACCGAAGGATTGGTCAGTGACTGGGATGCCTACTGGAGGAGTTGGACTGGAGGGATGCACATTCCCTTACAGTCCATGGGTCACTTGGCTCCTCCTCTCCCCTGCAAAGTGGCAAGTCCACAGGTCAGGTGAAGAGAAGGGGCAGGAGAAGTAGGAGAAGTCTTCATGAGGGCTCTTCCAAAGAGTCTCTCTCTCCAGCCTACAGTGTTAATACAAAATAATTGTTTGGTTGCGTAAGACTGCTAATCCATATCCAGAAATGCACTTTAGGTGACAAAGTTCTGCACTCAGAGTGGATAATAGTGTTCTGCACTATTTGCCACTTTTTTCCTCCACCAATGTCTCCAGGCATCATATTTGGGCAGGTCCATCCCAGTTCGTGCATCTGCATGAAGTACTATTATTTTATTCACTGAAATGGTACCTGTTTACTTGCATGTAGCATGCTTTTGAATTGCAAGGCTGAAATGGTACCTATTTACTTGCATGTAGCATGCTTTTGAATTGCAAGGCTGGCAGAAGCTGAAGCAAATGACGGGAGTTCACCCTGTCATGTGTGCTAGGACTTGAACTATCTGAGCACAGATCTTTTTCAGAGTCTTTAAGACACTGAGCCCCTGTGGTTCAAAAATTACCATATAGCTAAATGAAGTATTTATAACTTATGCCTCAAATTCTTATTCTTACTGTTGTTGTACCTACATGTTCATGTGATCCATTTGAATGCTTTTCAGTGCATCTGCACTTACAACCTAGCAACATGTAGTGGGCCCAAAAACAGATTTTTGTTTCTATGGAACTGGTGCTTAGCACCTAGTCTTGTGCTTTATTGTCTTTTAGTCAAACTTTTTACAGGAGAAAGAGCGTTGGTACTTACCTAATACGCCTGTTCTCCATGAGCTGTTCAGAGCATCCAGTAGTAGGAGGTGCTTTAGTCTCCTCTTGGATAGACTGGGCTTAATTACAAGGACGCTCCTCCTCCTCCACGGTACTCCTCCCTAGCATCCCCAGTTTTGGCGAAGTCAAAGTGTGGACACATTTCTGTTCTTCACCCTATCTAAGAGTTGGCCGGAATAGAAACCACACCAGATGGAATTGGGGCTGGATGCTCATCACAGCTCACAGAGAACAGGCATATCAGGTAAGTACCAATGCCCTTTCTCTCCTGAGCTGTTCAGAGCATCCAGTAGTGGGACATACCAAAGCTTGGCCTGTCCTATGGGAGGGATGCTGTCTGGATCAA
>BHFT01024940.1:0-18492 GCA_004320025.1 Laticauda laticaudata | reverse complement strand
ATTCTGACTACTGTTCGAATAAAACCTTTTGTTGTTGGAACCCGGTCTACCTCGTGTGTTTTCGAACAAAACAGCCTTCTTCTCTGGACAGGATAGCTCTGACTAGCTCCAGGATCCCACGACTTTCATTTTCTTTCATAGCACACTCATATGTAACCATTGACAAATAACACCAATAATAATCTGCACTCTCCCATTGAATAACGTAGACATTATTTCCTCCAGTGGTGGGTCTTATATGGGATGACAATGAAGATGCTTATAGGAAAGAGGTGAAGGCTCTAGTGGATTGCTGCAATAAACCTAACCTGTTTCTAAATGTTAATAAAACAAAAGAGATAATTGTAGATTTTAGAAAGAACTGCATAGTCATACCCTACTCAGTATCAAGGATGCAGCTGTAGAGGTGGTTGATAGTATTAAGTATCTGGAGGTTCAGATAACCAACAATCTGAAATTGTCTTTCCAATAGTGAAGTGTGCAAACCAGCACCTGTATTTCCTGCATCGGATGAGGAGAGCACATCTTTCTCCTTCTGTCCTGGCCACTTTTTACAGAGGCATGATTGAGAGCATTTTAACAAACTGCGTCACTGTTTGGTTTGGTGGCAGCAGTGCTTCAGATAGATAGTCCATGCAGAGAGCCATGAAGACAACTGAGAAGATGATAGGAAGCTCACTTCCCTTTATTCAGGATACTGCTTATAAGCGCTATGTGCTGAGATCTCAAGGCATCGATAGAGACCTCAGACACCCACTTTATGATCTGTTTCTGTTGCTCCCCTCCGATAGGAGGTTTTGAAGTTTTCTTTGTCATCTGTTTGGTAAACTCACAGGATTCATTTTTCTGCCATAAACATATATACATCCGAACTAGACTGTGTTGTTTCTCTCTGTCATATAATATATGTGGGTATATACATACTTTTGAATTTATTGATTTATCTTGTCATGTTTTTGAAGTTTAATATTTGAGGTGGTGACCATTTAAGAGCTGTATGCAATGAAATTTCATTTTTAATGTATGCCAATTAGTGTACATTCAAAGTGACAATAAAGCTATTCTATTTTTTTATCGATCTGTCTATATTTTCTATCTCTATCTATCTATCTCCATCCATCCATCATTTTTGTAATTAAATCATGGTTATATTTGTACAAACTATATCCCCTCAATATAACAAATGGAGGATAATTTTGCACACTTAATGACACAAACACTAAACTTTAGTATAAGGAAATGTGGACAATGCTCAATATATCTAAGACATTTTTATTTGCTTTTGCATAAAGCCCCCCAAAAGAAAACAAAATACCTATATTCACATCGGCATATGCATTTACATTAACAGGAAAATAAAACCTGGATAATTTTTTAGACACCTTTTATAATATTGAACAAATTATATAAACAGAAATACCACTGATACTGTTCTACATTTAAATTTTGCTCTCCTTATTAGTTTCAAGAGTGCAAACAATTCCTTTCTGTGCAGGGATATTTGGTATAGCAATTATTGTATCTACAATATTTGTTTGGTAACTGCATAATATCTTAACGTACTTCTTTAGTTTTCCCAGTGGACTTTTATAATAGATATTGCCTTGTGACCTCTCTAATTCTATGATGTGTGAGATTATTACGGTTTGTTTCTCTTTCTTCCTTCAAGCCCATCAACACAGGTCGTTGGGGTTCTGATTTCTCTAATTCTGCCTCAGTGTATACCAGTTGAAAGCATTTAGCTGAGATTAAAGCAGATTCAATGAAATAATCCCTTTGAGTGAAGAGCTTCAAAACAGCTCAGACACAGCTCTTTGGGGGATGAACCAACTCAACACAAGCTAATTCCTGCTTCATCCCTTGTGGTGCATTAGGCACAGTGTTCATGTGCTATTTTGGGGGAGGTTGTATTCCATTATGACTATGTTTATAAAGTAACAAAAGGTAATGTCTGCCATAGGAATCTAGAATGCTGCTTTTCCAACATATTAAATGTTAATCTTTTTAATACGTGCATTGAAACAACATTATTAAAACATACAAAATATAAAATGAGTTTTGAAACTGTAGATGATGATATTAGGGGAAAAGTATTAAAAAGGAAAAACAGGCAATTTCATTTTAACAAAATAATATATTCTCAGAGTTACTGATAAATTTAAAGATATATTGTTCTAAAAGTAAGAACTGACTATAGAAAGAAAAGTAGAGATGATTCAAATGTGAATGAATTAATGCTCTGGTCTTTTGAAATTTATGTTTGTTTCAGCATGTAAAAAATGGATACAATATTATATGAACATATAATCTAACTTTGTTTAATTGAAAATATGCTGATTTAAACATACTTTGTTCTGGATGTCAATCAAGTATTTCTTTTGCATTGCTGAATTGTTACAGTAAATAATAAGATATCTGTGAGGAGGTTTTCTTAACTTAATTTTAACTTATTCCTATTATAGTCCCTCTCCCCACATTTATCTTTTTCTTTTATTGAGCAGTTTCTCCCCTCCCCCAATGATGAACCATGTCCATAATATTTAAGATGCATTTTATCATTAGAATGCCTGAACATTAGAGACAGGCAGACAGACAGTATCTTTCATGAATAGGTAGATCCTTTTAAACTTTTCACCATAGTAACCAGAAAACTACATTTTCTTTAAGATAAATAGCTAAATGTAATAATCTTCATTCTGCTTTTACAAGTTTCTCAGTTCCATTAGTTTCAATATATATTTCTCCTTTTCCATATTTAAAAAGTATTAACAGAACTGATTTTAACTTGACACCTAAACAGAGTTTCATTACCCATCCACCTTACTCTTTGAAAATGTTAATAACACTGAACATGATACTTACCCTTTTTATTTCTTTGGGAGTCAATTATGATGGCATGGTCACTGTAAATACTAATATTCATAGTATGGGATTAGTAGAAAAGCAATCTCTCGAACAGTGATTACAATATGACTGACTTTTGTCTCAACGTACATCCATACAAATATCATCACAATGATGTAATCTGCAACTCTTACACTGCAAAAACATATGGACTACACAACTCGATAAGGGCAAAGCAATAGATGCAATCGACATAGACTTCTGGAAAGCCTTTGATTCAGTGGTACATGACAAACTACTCCTAAAACTAAAATCTTATGGTTTTTCTGGACAACTGCATAACTGGATAGAAGCATTCCTATCAAACAGACAACAAATAGTCAAAATTGGGAGTGTCCTATCAAATTATGTATCTGTCAATAGTAGTGTCCCCCAAGGCAGTGTTCTAGGACCAATTCTCTTCATACTCTACATAAATGACCTCTGTGATCATATTAAGAGCAACTGCTTCTCTTCACTGATGATGTAAGCTGTTCAATACACAGAGCAATACTCTATCACTTCAAAAGATTCTTGACTATGTATCAGAATGGTCAACAAATGGCAACTTCAAATCTCAACAAAATAAATGGTCTGTCTTACATATTCGGCAAATAAAAATCAAAAAATAAGATACAAGCTGAATAGTCAGACCTTGTTGAGGACTCAAGCCTCTGTAAAGGACCTTGGAATACTCCATCTCTATGATCTAAGTGCGAGAAGCCCACTGTAACTACATAGCCAAAAAGGCATTTATGAGTTGTTAACCTAAATCTCAGTACTTTTTCTCCACCTGGTAAATATCAACACTACTAACTAGAGCATACAAAACAATTTTGCTAACCTAATACTCAAATACAACTCATACAGTCTGGAACCCACCATTACTATCTGATATTTAGCACAGATTGAGAAAGTCCAGAAAATATTTCACAAGAAGAGTTCTCCACTCTTCTACCTTGTTGGCAAACCTTATGCGCACCAGACTTGAATTTCTAGACTGAGAAAACCTATGAATTACTCCATCTTCGGTCTGATCTAAGTATGGTATACTATAAAAATCATACATTGCAATGACTTAACACTGTCAATGATACTTCAGCTTTACAAACCATAACAACAACAAGCGGCACACAACAGATACAACTCAAGGTTAGACCGCAACCAAACTTGGATTTGCAGAAATACGACTTCAGGCCAGAGTGGTCAATGTTTGGAATAACTCTAAGCTGACTCTGATTCTGGTAGAGAGAATTTTTTAAAAGTTTTTCTCTTGCCAAAAAAAACTTAACCTTTAGACTGTCTAATTATTGACCTCACCCTTTCATAAAGAGGTCTAATATGAGGGCGTGCATAAGCAACACCAACGTGCCTACCGTCCTGTCTTAATTGTTTATTTTCTTATATGTACCCATTTCATGTATTCATAACTATGTATATACTTATACCTATTATCTTGTAAGTGATTGACAAAACAAATATATATATAAAATCTATGGCATATGTTGCGTGTCTAAGCATTTTTTTCAAAAAGGTTTATAGAAAAATGAATGTTATATAGCTTCATTTTTCCATAGATCGGTCCTCTATGGTTTGAAAAGGAAGGTTACAGAAGTAATATTAACTATCAAGATTTTAGTGAGAAAGTAAAAATGCTATTTTCTAAAAATGCAATATAAAATTTAGAAAGCATCATTTGTCTGTAATTCCAGCTGACAAAATCTTGCTTCTCCCCATTTCATACAATATTTAATTGCTCTTCATAGCTGTCAGATTCACAGAGACATAACCTGATGTAGCATTTGTTGCTGGATGAAGTTTGCACTATTGTACACTTGGGTTACAAACTATAGTGCAGATTCTGTACAGATCCAATAACAAAACTGTATCTAGCAAAAGCCGTGTATGATTCTGTTGGTGAGCCTGGCTTGTGGCCTGACTGGACATTATTACAGTATAGTTAGCCTTCCAAAGGCCGCTTCAGCTTTTTGGTAGGTAGAAGAACTAATCTTCATTTTTTTTCTCCCTTTCCTCCTTTTTCTGACTTGCTCTTTTATCTAGAAACACAGGCTAATGAGCTTTCTGATGCAATGTAACCTCAGGGAATTTCCTTCGCTCAGACTTTCCAAGTACTGCTTGCCTGAATTTCTTCTTCTCCAGGCTTGAGCTGTGATATACCACTATCAAGTTACCTCAGAATTACTTGCCAAGCAGCTTTCTGTTCTTCCCTCTACTGCTACTGAGGAGCTCTTTGAATATCTTATAAATGTTCACATGTAGTTACATATACTGTCCTCTACAGTTCTTTCTCCTCTGACATTGTTTCTTTTTTTCTCATCCATTCTAACTTTTCTTCTTCTGACAGCCTGAAAGCAACAAATCAGCACTCTCTATGTGTCAAACAAGCAAATCCCTTGGTGAGATCGCTGTTTCTTTTTTGTCTTCTTTTCTTTGGTGGAACTCCTTTTCAGCTATCATGGAAAGGAGTTGAAAGAATGCAGGCAATTTTGCTTCCATAACCATCCTTTCACACTTCCCAAGTTTGTGTTGTATCTGGAAACATGTTTGACTATTAAGGCTTATATGCACTTCCAAATTTCTGGTGATTACATGTACATTTATATTGCTATCTTAAAGCATGTATGTTATATGTATGTTAAAATAAAGCCTTTTTTAACTTCAGCAATAAACGATAACTGAGTTCAAAAACAATTAGAATTGTTTTCAATTTGGGCAGGAAGGATAATATTGGTGGCTCACTCAATTCTCTACCACTGCTAAAAATAAAATGCTTCTACCTTTTTTTTAACTTTAAAATATTTACATATTATTCCTTTATTTATGTCTTTTACTATGTGTATTTTTATACCAAATGAATATGATTAGTACTGCTTATTACTTCTGCTTACTAGTGTAAAAAAGGTTATGGACAATGGATATTTTTTTTTCATTAATTATTTCAGGAGAGCCTGTTAAGATAACTTATGAAATGCACTTATTAAAAGACTTCGATATTTTAGTTGGCTAAGTTTGACCACATACATGTCTTGTTTGCAAGAAAGAGCTTGTTTCGGAATCTATTAATAACTGAATATCATAGCTATCTCCTCAAAATGAATTTTCATGATCCTCCTACTTTGTATATTGAATAGTTGCTGCATAATAGTAAGAAAATATTCACCCTACTGATGGGGTCATTCAGCTATCATCCATTTTTAAAAAATGATTTCACAGTTGGAATTCATGCATCATCTTTATGTATTCTGAATTCCCTATAATTTGAATGAAATTCAAATCAGAAATCAGAGCAGTTTATAGTACTTCTGTTCAACAAGGATATTTCAAGATATTACTGTAATAAGTCTGAGTAATCATGTAATAATGGCAATGTGGTAAAGAATCAGTCAAAACTGTATGAAAGAATGGTATTAAACAAAAGCTATTTTTAGTGCCACACTCTTTTATTAGTAATTCATGAAAATATTTTAATAGCGACATAGCTTGTAGATGCTTTGGGTAATGTTAATTTTCATATCATATGCTGAAAAAGACATAGCTTTGATGTTGAGCTTGATACAGATGTATATTATCAAGAAGAAAAAGATATTTTAGATATTTGCTTAATATTCTGTCCATAATGAAGGATTGTTTCTTTTGAAAGTATATTTGCCTGATATCTTCCTATAATTTGAGCCACTTTTTTAATTTTGAAAAGCTTAGACTTTCTATCATATTTTATATGACACTACAACTAAGACTGTAATCTTGCAATTAAGTAACTTAATATGCAATGGTATTGAAACTCTGTGAGGATCATTTTACCAAATAAGTTTATTAAACAAGATATTACTACATGGACCTAATGCTAAAGGACATTTGAAAGCTTTAGCTGGTGCCAAATGTGCAATGTGGGCAGTTATGTGCACACCTAGATCAAGTGCACATTACACCCCTGCTTAATGAACTACACTGATTACCAGTTTATTTCTGTGTTCCATTGAAGATGCTGAGAATAACCTATAATGTCCTACATGGTGTGGGATAGAGTTACTTGAGTGATTGCTTCTCTCCAATTACATTTATCCACTCCATCAGGTTCAATGGGAAGGGTATGTTTTATGTCTTGTTTACAAAGCAATGTCTGATGGAACCCATAAGGAGAGTGTTTGCTACTATGGCACCCATCTTAAGTTAGACTGAATGATTAAACATCATTTTCTCTTAGGTCAAATTGGCCCAGCCTTATCGGTCTTCTGGAAGGGCTAAAGACCTTGCCATATGACCTGGGGATGATGTAATATGGGTATGGAGCCTGCAAAGTGGATGCATTGCTGTAGAAATCGAATGTATTGTTTTTCTTTCTTTTTTAAATAGCTTTAGTGTTTTTAATATTTTAATAATTTCTGTTGTTAGATTTTTACTCATTATGCTGTATAGAATTTTTTAAATTCTGTATGCTTCCCAGAGATACAGATGGGTAGATGTGAGATGGGTAGCTGTATAGAATACTGCATAAATAAAATTCTTCAATAAAATGGGCTTTGCAAACTTGAGACTTACAGATTTGAGATATAATAAAAAGTAATAATATGTGCTTAAGTTGATTCTTTCGGTGTTCCAACAGATACAGTAACTGAATGCATCTATTTTCCATATCCATCTTCTTCTCTTCCCTTCTATTTCTTTCAACATCAGAGCCTTCTCCACAGATACAATTTTTCACATAATGTGTCTTCAGTAACCTGGTTGTATATTCCTCAAGTGAAAACTCTGGATTTATTTGTTTTATGAACCATTTGTTTCCTTTTTGGCTATTCATTCTATTCTCAGGAGTAATCTCTTCTCCAACATGAAATTAGTAAGTGTCAGTAGTCTAGCTTTTTCAAACTCTTACCATAAAGTGACAGAGAATACCATTGCCTGCACTAATTTTGGTGATTATAGAAACATGACAACATCTAAATATCTTTTCCAAGGCCTTCGTGGCTCCTTTCACATGTTCTGCTTTGTGTTGGATTTCTAGAGTCCTTGTTCCTTTACTGTTCATGGTTGATTCTAATAGGCAGGAGATTATTCTTCCACCTATTGTCATTAGTTTGGTCTTGTTCATGTTTCATTAAAGCCCCATGTGGTTTTCATTATGTTCCTTAACCTTTGTCAGAGCTTATAGATTTTCTGCATTTTCAGCTATAAGTCATCAATCCAGTATAGGTTATTGATGTTTCATTCTCCAGTTTTAAAACAATGCTGATTTTTTTTTAAAAAATCAAGTTTTAATTACTAAATATTCAGCTTAAAGTTTGAATAAATAAGGGAAGAGTACATAACCTTGTCTCACTCCTTTGCCATTTTGGAGCCAATCTGTTTCACTATGTTCTGTCTATGCTGTTGTTTCCTGACTTGTTTATAAGTTTCTCATTGGGACAATAAAATCCCATTGGGATAAGAAAAAACACAATGTGACATAATCAATAAAATCAAAGTCCTATTCTATTGGTGTAGTTTAGGCTCTTACTCTTGGATAATTTTTAAAACCTACTGAAAATTACAAAATAAGTAAAATATAAGATTTTCACCCTTGTTCATAAAGTATCTAGGATGCCAAGATACTGGTGAGAATAAGAAACGGCTGAATAAATCCTGCAAATTTTCTTTTCTGAAAGTGATATTGGTAATGCAAGAAACAACAAAACTATGCTGGAGAACTGAGAGAGAACAGCTTTAAGTGTAAAGAACTATAAATGCAGTTTAAATTTCAGAGACTGATATTTAAAAGTCTTACAAATTACATTGGACCAAACTTTTACCTAGTGTTGTTGACTCTATTTTTCAATTATTTTTGCTAAACCTCCATTTACTATACGATAAAAATATATATGGAGGTAGAAATGACTAACAGTCTTACATGTATGTATAACATTCAAGTTAGAGGTCAATTTCAGTTTTTAGTATGTTGCCTTCAGGAGACACTTTAATGAGTTGATGTGAAGCTTTTATACTTTATTACAGATGACAGTTTGAGGACACTTGTAGCTGAGAGATGAAAGAATGCTATAACTACAGTATTCTCCTTCATGGTTATTATTTTCCCAAAATTGTGTATGGATCTGCTGGCATTTCCATATGAATATAATTAAAAATAACTTTATTTCACCAACAGTGGGTGCAATGAAACACTTTGAGGGGGTAAGGCAGTATGAATAGTTTTATTTAACAGTAAGTGAAGATCTTCAGTTTGTGAGATTTCCATGAACAAATCTGAAATATTCAGTATTCTTATCATTGCTTAACTTCTATGTTAGTCTATCAATATCAGTATCTACAGTTTAAAGAAGGGTCAACTAAAGGCACATACATGACAGTCAACATGCAAAATTTGTGAATTACTTTTGACACAGAAGTTCATAATAATACATGTTATTTCTTTCTCATTTGTGATTTACAGCAGATTTCTTTGCCATTGAGAAATAAAAATAAATTTATTTGATTTTCAAAGTTATGTTCACAATTAAATTTGTATTAAAGTGCACAATTTTATTAGAGGTATATATGTAAATGTGTGAACAAATGCATGTTCAGTATTTTTATTTTTTGTATTACAGTTATAGTTATCATTAATCCATACTAATACTGGATGGAAAGAAAACAAAACTGTGATGTAGACATTATTTTTTAAAATTATGTACTTTATATTCATAATTAGTGTATAGTTTAGATAATGACATGGTTTTTTATTTTGGGAATGAAATTATGACATTAGTTTTACCTGTTTGCCTTTCTTTCTCTATGTCTTCTATGGATTCTCAATATGAATTCGTTGGAATAACATTTATGACCAATATCATCTTTTTATATATGAAATAGGTAAGTAATTATTTATTATCAAGGTGTTATGGTAGACAATTCACTTAACTAGAAATTTCTAACAAATTGTGCAGCTTAAGGATAGGTATATCATTATAAATAAAATAATTTTCCATTTAACTTTTTCCTCCGTTTTAACCATAAGGGGCTCAGAAATTTTGCTTCTATTTTACTACTACTACTACAGTTTGTTTTGAAATTTAAACAAATAAATTACATATACTTATGGTTTTTTAGGAACACATAGTTAAGTATTTCAATAAATATAAATTAAAACAGGACTTTCTGATCTTCTGATGGTTGGCAGAACATAGTTTGAAAGCAAGATAATATTTCTTATTTTTATTCCTGATAATGCTAGTCAAAATGATATTTTGTGATAATAGGTCTAAGGAGTGTTTGTCAGAGGTATGGAATCATTCACAAAGAGTGAATATAAATGGCTGTAATAATAACAGAGTAATAATATTGCTGTTGATGTTACAAAAAACTGAACTACATATTTTAGTCAGAAATGTAAGCAGAATGTTTGATCTTAAAGAATATATATATGTCTTTATCCATACATAAACAGACACACACACACACACACACACACACATATTCAAACATTAAGTTGCCAATTATTTTCAGTATCAAAAAGTTGAAATGACAAATCAGAAGATCCTGTAGCAAATGTTTTTCAGGCCACTGAATTTAATCTCCGAGCTTTTTTTAAGTTAAAAATAACATTAAAATCGTATTGTTGCCTTACTAAATCATTTTTTTAACTTGAGCTAGTTAAAAGTATTTCTAGTTTTAATGATCTGAGCCTCTTCTGGGAGTTTTCAATCTCTCTCTTTTCATATTATTTCTTATTAATTTAGCCTTCTATCCTATGTTTTTATACTTCTTTTTTAAAAGACTAATTAACACATTATTAGATCATTTCCATTTTTTCTTGTGTATACTTTGAATTAAAACCAGTATAAATTTTAATGAGATTTACAGCATTACATTATGGAGTAAGGCTACAAGATGTATAAAGGGTTAAACACAGCAGAAAAAATCCTTTAACATGACTGTGAAACTGGTCTCATTTATTTGTTTGATATCAGTCTGAGCCTTTCCTGAAAGTAACGTGACAAACTTGACCTCAGTCTCAGGGGAGATGAACCTTAGTTTTCTGCTCTGATGGCTGTTCAGTTGCACTGATTCAGTCTTCAGGGTTAAATTGAGCAGCTCTGTAATGAAGAAAGCTTTTTATCATTCAAGAATGACATTTGTGCAATGGATTTAGAGGAAAAAAGGAAGCAGGACAGCTTTAACATTTAATTAATAAAACTGTGATGTATCTAGTGCATTCAAGAGTTTTGTCACACCTATAGTCATTTTCTGATGTACATTCTTTTTTTTAAAGTTGATTTAAGTATATTATAAATTCATAAAAGGAATATATTGGTAGTAAACAGCTCATAATAGGTAATAGAAAAATACATGTAATACAGAAAAGCTTGTGACTGCTTTTTAATCTTGCTGCATTGCTTGTAATATGGTATCTCATAAAATAAATAGAAATCCAGTGTAATGGTTTAGATAATTGTCATTTGACTGAAAAGGTAAAATATGGATAAACACTGCCTCTACATTCAGATTCATTCCTTCTTTCTTTCTTTCTTTCTTTCTTTCTTTCTTTCTTTCTTTCTTTCTTTCTTTCTTTCTTTCCATCTATCTATTAATGTTTTCATTGGCCTTCTTTTCTAATGTTATTGTTTGTATTCAGTAAAAGTATAAAGTTAGAATGCTTGTCATTTAAATAAGGCTCAGAATGCCACAAAAAATTAATATAATTTTTCAGTTTTTTAAAAAAAGAAGCCATCTTTTTTAAAAATGCCCTGCAGAGTCATGCTTTCATCATGTTATGAAATGAACTTTGTTAAATAATTTGCCTTTTAAAAAAATATTGTAATTTTATGAGCCCAATTTATAATCAGTTGCTCTCCTCTTTCAGCATGCACTACAGTCTACTGCTCATAAGTGACAGTAACTCTGTATCTAAAAGCTCTGGTCTATCTTTGATAAAGAACATGGGAATTTATGAAAAAACACCCTTTGCTTAATTTCCCTTAGGTACCAGTAAGAATGGTAACTAAAGCCCATGTCACACTGAACCAACAGATGCAAAGAGGATGTAAAACGGACAAAAAAGCTTGTCCATCCCATTGCGAAAACGCGATGTCCGTTGTATACTCACTGCATACGTCTTTCATATGCGTCTATCCCATTATAAACATCTCGTCGCATGCTATTCATTTCCGATCAAAAAGTTTTGAGCCTGCACAAAACTTTTGAGGCAGATGAACTTTCTGCCGTACGATCTTACATCCACGACCACAATACGGAGCAAACAAACGTTCTATGTCCGTTGTCATCCGTTACACGTCTGATGTATCCTCTCAGCATTCTCTGGACATCCGCACAACTCACATCGCCCTCGCAGCGGAAAGAAGGAAAGAGGGAGGAAGCGAAAGACCTGGAGTGGGTAGCAGCAGGTTCAGCTGGCCTGGGGGTGGTGCAGAAGAGCTGTGATCCTCTCCTTCATCGCCTGGTACTGGGCCTCGGGCATGTCCATGAGGGTCTGGCTCACGTACGTGATGAAGGGATTGCGGTTGGACAATGGTATGTCAAAGGGACCAGCTGGGAGAGGAGATCTGTGCTGGCTTTTATTGTGTCCCTGATCTCCAAGAGGACAGTGTGGCTCTGTCCTCGGTCTGCCTCTCTGCCTGCTTTCTGTGGAGGTGGAGCTAGGGGTGGGGTGTGGGTTGGTCTCTTGGTGGCTGCCTCTTCTTGCCCTCCATCTGAGACAGAGATTCTCCACGTCCTCTGCATGGGAGTGCAGCTGTTGGAGGGGTCTCTGTCGTGGGCCTCCAAAGACACCTGGCCTGGACATCGAGCTGTCTCCTGGCTGGAAGAGGAGTGGCTCTCTGTGGGCTGTCTGAGGGAGAGGGTTGACAAGAGGGGCTTGCTCCTCGGTGGTGGATTCTCACCCTCAGGAAGCTGCACCTGGCCATGACATAGGTCTCTCCGGTCAGTTAGCTTGACAGCGGCCTTCCCGGATCTCTTCAGGTTACAGCTTGCCATACAGTGTGCATATGCTTCCATCACACCAGGAGGACATCTGAAATGTAGCCCAGGCTCTCCGCCTTCTCTTTCCACGCTGCCTGCTTCCGCTTGGTGTCGCGATAGAGCCTGTGGCCCTTCCTCCACAGGTACTCGTTCTCCCTCAGCCATTCCAGCACCTCCTCCTCATGGTCTTCGAAATGGAATACTGTTTCCTCTCCCCTTCTCCTTGCCTTGCCTCTTCCTCCCTCTGGCGGGGCTTCAGGGCCTTCACAGCAGGGCTTTGAGGGCCAAGGGGCTGGTCACCACAGCAGTAGCAGCAGGAGAAGCACCAGAGCAGCAGGAGAAGCAACCAGCAGCAGCAGGAGAAGTAGCAGCAGCAGCAGGAGAAGCACCAGCATCAGCAACACCAGGAGCACAACAGCAGCAGCAGCGAGCACCAGCAGCTTCAGAGTCAGTGCCAGGGGGTGGGATGGTGGTTCTGTCCTTCTTGCCAGGGCTGACAGGAGTAGGCACCAGGCTTCCTCTTCTTCCCCATCGTGGTTCTCTCAAGATGTCTCTGGCAGCAGGTCTTTCCTCTGAATGGTGACTGCTTGCGAGCTGCCTCCTTTTATATCACGGAGCTTATGCATTCATCCTCCCCAGCATGTGCAGTGAATGCTTTGCATCCGCTATACATCTACTATGCTATCCGCTTTGCTTCTATAAGGCCGATCCGTGATGCACGTGCATCTAATCCGCTACACATCCGCTCCCTTCCGCTATGCGTCCGCTTCACTGTTCTCCCCCGGAAGCCCTGCGGATGTGTCATCCACTTCCTTCTGCTTTCATCTGCTAGGCTTCTTCCTACAAATGTCTGCTTTACATCCCTGCTACATCCTCCCCACGTCCGTTCCTTTCCGGTTGTTGTCCCCTATACAGGCCCCTCATGTATGGGCGATCCTACGCATTGGCGGCCTTTTTGCGGGATGAAAGCGTGGATATGACACGGATGAAAATTTGCTCATCCGCTGTGTCCTTTTTACATACGTTTTGCATCCGTCGGCCAGTGTGACCTAGCCTTAAAAAGCCTTGGTGTGAACATTGTCATTTGAATATTTATTTATCTAGCTTTCTTCCATTCTCCCATTTTTGAAAAGCCAGAGATTTGTTTTTCTGTTTCTAGAAGTTTGGTGTGCCAAGCATCTGATAAGATGTGGATGTGTTTCTTTCACTGCCAGGTAATGGCACTCTGAACACTCTTCCATAGGTACTGGCTTTAATTCTTTTGCAGCTTTCTTTTAAATTTTGCAGTACTTAATAGTAAAAGCAATTCAACAATTGTGTCAATTATGTAAAGATTTTAGCTTAGTGCTCTTCTATATTCTGTGTGCTCAAACAGACTTTAAATATTCACTCTGTCCATAGATTTTTTTTCCCAAGAATGCAGCTTTTGGCATGGCTGTTAGTATTGTTTTGACTTGGCATTTTCTTAATTGATGCCTGGCTGACATATGGGAGTACAGTTCCTATCATCCCTTACCACAACAATCAATTGTTCTTTTAAAGTTAGAGTTGCGGGGGTGGGGTTGATTAATATGTGTTTAATATATAAATGGAGACTGTGAGAAATAGAAAAATACTCAGATACTCCATTTTATGCTATACATGCAGGAACTATGTTTTCCATTGTTGGAACATAAATGAAGTTGAAAGCTTTGTGCATCATTAAAGCCTTGAAAATATGGAATGCATTACTTCTTTCCATCAGTTGAGGACTGTAAAATCACTGTAAGGTCAGAGAAACAAAAATGTGCTGCTGTGTTAATACATATGTTAGCAGCTTCCTGTTTATGAGTTCCTCAGAAATATTGTAAGAAATATAAGTAAGGTTATTCTTCTTTTAGAAACTGGCTAAGAATACACATCTAAATATCTTTGATTTTTATTCATTTAATTTGCTGCATAACATTTTTATAGCATAAATGATATATAATATTATTTTGATGCCTTTACCAAAAGAACAATGTACAGTTTTGTTTTGTTTTTTACTTTCCTCGTTTTTGAAAAGTGATAGAACTCAGGCTGACATATAATTCTACTCATGCCATGTAGTCGCTGTGACAAATACACTGCAATGACAAGTCATCTAGATTGATTTAGGTTCACTTTGATAGGAGGGATTCAGAAAAGCTGCCTTATTTTTAGTTTCCATCTGTTTTCACCAGGAATACAATGCTTGGTGGAAATAGAAGGAATCAGTAATTACAAAATGTTTCACTACCCAGGAAAGAAGCAGTAAATGTGAAATGTATCCAGAATTCATATTCTCATTCTCTCTCTTTCCCTATGACTATTATTAAGTGTTGTACCTTATGATTCTTGACTCTTGACGAATGTATCTTTTCTTTTATGTACACTGAAGAGCACTTGCACCAAAACAAATTCTTTGTGTGTCCAGTCACACTTGGGCAATAAAGAATTCTATTCTATTCTGTTCTGTTCTATTCTATTCTATTCTATTCTATTCTATTCTATTCTCTCTCTCCTTCCCTCCCTTTCTCCCTCTCTCCTTTCGGATTACTCAATTGTATGCTAGATGTTTAAGGAATTCTATCCCATTCTCAAAATTCATAGATATGCATATATAGAGAGAAGCTGGACTGGTTAGAGTACCACATTTACATTAAGGTTCAAATCCTGACTGATAACCTATTTTAGCTGTATGAATCCTTGAATCCTTCTAACACTTCACCTGCCTATTTCAAATATGAAAGTAACAGACTAGGAAAGTAATTCCAGCTCAGACATCATCCAGTTTAACAAGTGGCATGAGATGTTGGGGAATAAGAACAATATGACAATAACTAGGTTACTGAAAAAAAGACATGCCTTCAGAGTCTGACTCAGTTGCACTGCAGGCTGGTCCAGGTTCTCACTTGCTCCAGCAATTCATCTTGGTTTTTCTGAACTTCACCAAAATGTACAACTTAAGCCCCTGTCACACTGCCCAATGGATGCAAAACGTTTGTAAAAAGGACACAGCAGACGAGAAAAATGTTCCATCCGTTGTTATCTGCTCTCAAAAGGGGCAAAAATTTGCATAAACAGAGCGGATAACATGGAAAGGAACGGACGGGGGAGGACCAGAGCGGATGGAAAGCGGATGCGGAACGGAAGCATCTTGGCATCTCTGGCATCCTCTAGGCATCCTCTAGACATCCTTAATATCCAAGGATAAGGTCCCCTCTGCGAACGTTTTTTTTCCGTTAATGCTTTCTTTGCGTGCTGCATCTGCTTTCATCCTTTCTCCATCCTGCTACTAACACTACGCGCGCGTCTGTTCCACATCCGTTCCGCTTCCTCCTGCATCCGTTTACCGGCTGGAGCGGATTCGAGTTGCGCGGATGCACAGCGGATGCCTAGCGGATATAGCGATGCGTAACGGATGCAGAACGGATGTCCCTGTATGCCTATGCGATGCAGAACAGACAGCACGTTGGATAAATTTTCCGCTCAAAAAGTTTTGAGCACGCTCAAAACCTTCTTGAGCGGATGAAATGTAATAGACAGATGCTGGACGGGTAGAGAGGAAGCAAAATGGAGGCAGTGAGTACAGAACGGAAGCATCACGATTAACGGCCAACGGATGGTAAGTGTTTTTCTCCGTTTTACATCCTCTTTCCATCCGTTGCTGCAGTGTGACAGGGGCTTTAGGAGCAATCAGTAAAAAGTAGAATTCACCAGCAAGTTTTGACCACAACTATCCATACTCAGCAGAGTATTTAAGTCCCCATAGGAACAATTAGCCTCTTACTAGAAGCAGCTTTCCAGCATTTGGCTTATCCATGGTGACATTTGGAATCTAGTTATTTACAATCTGGCTTAACTGATTAACCATGACCTCCTCTTTCTTCATTTCCAATCATAAACCTTCAGTTGGCCTTTCGATTTGCTTCATTCAGTTAAGTCTTACCTACAATTAATTGTTGTTTCTTGTGGACTTGCTTTTGGATTTGCAGAAGCAAGTGTCCCTTTGCCTAGAAACTGTGTTTTTTGAAGGGATCTTGAAAATATCCAGGACATGAAAGCATGGATGAGACAAAAGACCCTGGAAGTGATATAATACTATACAACATGACACCTAATGAGAGGAGTTATATGAAAAATATGAGGGAACTATGGATTGGAAGAAAATCTACATCCATTCTGACTGAGACACAGTTATGCAACTAATAACCCAATTTCAATGTAAAAGGTTGTTCTTCTCATAACTTGAATTAATCTAACACATTATATCCTGGACTTCAGAAGACCCAGAAAAACAATTAGTTGTGGAGCCTGTACCTGAAGCTGGAATGTCATTGCTACTACTCCCCCAACCCCCAGTTACAAAGCATAGTAGCTTATATGGAAGAAAATATAAACAATTGTAGTATAAACTAGCTACAGTCAATCCTTTAGATTGATTTCAAAGGCTTAGCGGATATCATCAAGAAATACTAGAAGATGCCAATAGAACCCTCCTCCTGTGTCTGCTGCTGCTCAGGCTTTCTCTCAGCAATTCAACTTGGGTGCCATCTTATTCCTGGATACTTTTGATTTCATACCAATGACAGATAGGAAAGGTAGCAGACATTGGGAAAGGATTAGGCAGCTTTTTCTGTTCGTTGGCTGGAATAGCAAAAAAGACTCTCCAAAACTCTCAGGCTTGATTCTCTTTCTCTAATTACCCTCTTGAGATTCCTTACCAATTCCGTCAGTCTTATCAGAAAGAATCAACATCAATGGAGCTTCTGAAACCTTGTTAGCACCTTCAAAGCTCCGAGGAGGAAGAGAGGCTTTTGCCTCGAACATCTCTCTCCTTAACATTGCATTTGCTTAAACAGACCTCCATATCAATCATTCCATTCAGCTGGTTATAGCAAGTTTAAAGGAGCACCAGACTGAACAACGAGTGTGATTCGTGGTTGGTCAATTCTACAGCCTGAGGCATTTCCCTATGGAACACCGCAGGGGGTAGAAGCACTCGCACTGATACCCTTCCCTGCGTGCCTTTTCTTGTGTGAGATGCTGATTTAAGTGGAGGTAATTGCTGGAAGTTTGCACACCAAAACAGCCACCGCCATTTTGCTTAGTGTGCAAGGCAGGCAATGTATCTTTATTGTGATAAAGTTTCATTTTACTTTACCTTGGACTTAGCTCAATAAGACCAAAAATTTCAGCCCTGCTATTGCAATCAGAGAGTTTCGGTTGGCTGACTATCACAGTATATTTCCAGCAGTTTTTCACAGTGAGCATCAAGGCCTATGTCTGCCTGTGCACAGCAGCTGTAGCAGGCCTATTGTTAAGGCACAAAGCCCTTGGCCTGATTAGGTGTTCCCCAAAATTTCTTTCCTCATATTCAGTTTAATTTGGCTCCCAGTAATAACAAAATACTACTACTAATACTATTAATATAAATATACATAATAATTAAAAATAAAAAATAAAATTATATACATATGTATATGTATGTGTGTATGTATATACAGTATATATGTATGTGTGTGTTTAGATATATGTATATGTGTGTGTGTGTGTGTGTGTGGATATATATATATATATATTTGTTTTTTTAAGTTTTCACGGGTACTTACATGTGTGCTGTTCAGCTTCCTTCGGGTA
>BHFT01024936.1:31056-43969 GCA_004320025.1 Laticauda laticaudata | reverse complement strand
TCCCATGCAGCCTGGATTAATTGCTTTGGGGGTGACATTTCTCTGTGGACCACCAAAATTTTCTTGCAGACCACCATTGGTCCCCGCGCCCACTGGTTGGCGCCCACTGTTCTAGAATATGGTTGGGATCATTTTCTGGGAAGGAAGGACGTTGGTTTGAAAGGAAGGAACAATTAGCCCTTGCTTCCAAGGTGGATTAGTGAACCTAGGACCGATTTGGGAAGACCCTTATAATTAGCACAAAAAAAATATACCACTCATGCATCAAACACTTATTTCTTGGAAGGATTGTGAGGAAGTGACCCATTAACCCCCTTGAAAAAAAAATGAAGGAGAATGTCAACAGAGATGNGAGGAAGTGACCCATTAACCCCCTTGAAAAAAAAAAATGAAGGAGAATGTCAACAGAGATGAAACAATTGATTTCTCTCATCTCTTGAGGATTCATGTAGAAACATGGGGCCCTTGGGGCTCTCCGAGCTGTCTTAGGTTTGGTTGCTCTCTGGCAGACATTTCATGACCCAACTAGGTAACATCATCAGTGCTACAAGGGAATGGGATTAGTCTTTGTTTATAAACAATTAGCTTATCCTGTCATTGTTGGCGAGAGTGTTTTTGTGGTTTCTTGATTAGGCTGGACACCGTTAATTTTTTCTCTCATTTCAGGATATTCTTCCCATATTTTTAATGTTAGGATAACTGAAGGCCAAAATTCTCCTCCTCCTTTTTGATGTGGTTTGTCTTCCAGGCCTGCGAGATGCTGATTGAGGATTAAAGTAGCGGCAGTCCCATCAGATCTGAAAGTCCCCAGAATCCAGTCTCTTCTAAAGCAGTGAGCCCCAGCCTTTTTTGTACCAGGGACCGGTTTCACGATTATTCATTCTTCCACGGACCGGTACCTGAGTAACGCGAGACTCCACAGCCATCAGGACGGCTCTTCGTTCGAAGCCGCCGCCCCCCCCTCGACGAAACTAAGGCGCGAGGATTCCTTCAGCACCCAAACGCCGCTTTCCAGCCAAAAACCTGGAAGCGCCATCGAAACAAGATGGCAGCGCCCAAGCTTTGCGGCCCGGTAAAAAATGATCCACGGACCTGTAGTTGGGGACCCCTGTTCTAAAGGACTCAATCAAAAAAAGGGAACTGAAGGCATCCAAGAAATTCATTCCATTGCTTCTTGTCCTGCCTTCAGGTCCTTTGGGGAATAATTTGACCCCCTCCTCTTTGTGGCAGCCCCTCAAATATTGGAATATTGCTATCATGTCCCCTCTTCTCTTGACTGGCCAAACCCAAATCTTGCAACCATTCTTCATACGTTTTAGTCTCCAGGCCTTTCATGATCATCCATGGCCTGGATGACTGACAATCTCCACAGTCACCCAGTGACAGTTCATCAATTAAAAATAAAAAATCTGTAAGAAATCTGGCTAATGAGACTTATATGCAAAGTAATTCATATTGCATTGATGTTGCTCAACTCCACTGTGGACGGCTGAGAAAATCTATGATCTGCAAAAAAGTTGGCTGCGTGTCCATTTCTCGCACAAACTTCCATTTATTGGCATTAACGGGCAGCAGATGCAAGAGAATTTCTGGGTTATCTTGTCAAATTCCCTGGCTTCTTAGATGGTTGGCGCTCTCATGTATATTCATCAACGAAAACTGGTGCAAGAAGAGAAGTGTTTAATGCCCTATTTGCAATTCAGGGTTTTGTTCTTCCCATCCGCTAAGATGGCAGAACTTCCATTTTTATTCAATTGCAATAACTTTGATCCCATCTCAGAGGGGAAGAAAAAAAAAGGTGTATTATTTTATTATTATATTTGGAAAACGCTGTGTTCCTCAAAGCATGCCCTTCTAGTGAAAAAATACTATAGGCAGGCTTTGGCCTAATGACCACAAGAGAGCCCCCAAATTTCTGTTGCTAAGTGAGAGAGTTGTGAAGTGAATGTTGTCCCATTTTAAGACCTTCCTTGCCATAATTGTTAAGTGAATCACTGCGACCGTTGTAAGTATGAGCCAGTTGCCAAACATATGGATTTTGATCACGTGACCGGGGAGACGTTGCAACGATTGTTCAGTGTGAAAAATGGTCGCAAGTCACTTGTTCCGGTGCCGTTGTAACTTCAGTCACTAAATGAATGGGGGGTCTCTTTTGACATCACTTCAGCCAATGAAATTTGCCGTGACACATTTTTTTTGGCGGCCTTAAATGACCCGAAATCCAAGGAATTCATCTACCCCACCTCCTTGCAACCTACAAGCAGCTGAAATTTCATAGTTTGGCTCGAAGAATAAAATTGCATTTTAAAATGAAATTCAGGGCCCTGAGAAGGCTATGTGAAAAGCGTCCTGAAGTGTGAAGAGAAGTTCTCACACTTGTCAGAAGTTTAAAAAAAAAAAAAATCTTGATGNACCTATGATCTTCTTGGCTTTTAGGAGCTCACTAAGAAAGGATTTTTCAAAATGACCATCAAAACATTTTGAGTATTTCCTATATTATTATTATTATTATTATTATTATTATTATTATTATTATTATTATTATTATTATTATTATTATTATTATTATTATTATTAACATGCTCTGATACTAAGGAGTTCTTCTCCCCCTCCCCACCTGGAAAGAAATCTATTCCAAATATAAAACACAAGAGAGAAGAGGAATTTCGGCTTCAGTTTCAGTTTCACAGCAGTAGCAAGCAGCTTGAGTACAAAACAGTTGAGCTAAGCCACGCCCAGACTCCTTGCTGTCTCCTTCTTGGTTACACAGCAAATACTCTTTCAGTTTCCAAACAGCCCTAAACTCTCTCACACCTTGACAGGACTCTAGCCAGATGAACACTGATGGATGCTGGCAGGCAGAGGCAAAATTTTTATCTCCTTATTTTCCTCCCCAGAAACTAAGCCCGACCACATAGTTTTATAGTGAAGCATGGGTATCTAGCTACTTTACAACAACGAAAGCAGATGGAAACTGTGCTTTCAGCCCCAAAACGAAGGCTGTCCAACACACTGGATATTGGGCAAGGGAAAAAGGAGAAAATTTGAATGCTGAATTGACTATAAATAGTTCTCCAGCTCCACCAAAGTGGCCAAAATTCTCTTGTAATCACTTTTTAGTTGTTTTTTGACGATCAAAAGCCCCTTTCAAAAGTTCTTGGAGGTTTGTGTGGCTAAACTGGTTCCTAAATCCAAAAACTACCTTGGATTTTAGAGGGACTGAAAAAGAGGCATTTCTATAAAAGACAAGACATGATAGATATAATTTTTTTTGATTTTTTTTTAACATGGTGGTTCTTCGAAAACAGAGATAGAAAGTAGAAATTGGGAAATTAGTATTATATATCCTGAAATATAATAGAACATATTATAATTAGTAAGGTATATACAAATGTTAGAAGTTGAAAAATTACAGTTATGTATATTTAGATGATAATTAAATATTACCAATTTGCATTTAAATGGTAATTAAATATTACCATTTTGCAAAAAAGTATATTGATCCAGACAATACATTGTTCGCCAAGCACTTTTGGATGTTAAAGAAAAAAAATCATAAATAAAATTATAAAAAGAAAAAGAGGAATTTCTGGAGAAATTCAGAATCCAGCGAAGAAGGTGGCCTAAGCCATTATATACTACACAGGATCATTTTTTGTTTTTTTTAAAGATATTGGTAGTCCTCAACTTACAACAATTTGTTTAGTGACCGTTTGAAGTCACAATAGTCCTGAAAAGAGTGACTTACAACCGTTTTCACACTTACGACCATTGCAGCATCGATGTGACAACATGGTCGAACTTCTTTATACACAAAGAATAATTTATATTTATTTATTCACTTATTTATAACTAAATAAAGTGAATTAATAATTCCAAGGAAAACTACTCAGAAATGAGGTGGGATTCCCACCAAGTATATCAGTCTTATGGTACTACCGTGTAGTATTTCATACTGTGGTTGAATTACGGATTCAATGCTTCAGAGCTGGTCTCCTAGCCTAAGAGAAAACCAAAAGCAAAAATAATAATGGAAAACAGATATATTGCTTACATCACCCCAGAGGTTAGCTTTGTATTAAATCATGACTTTTTTTCAGCCCTTTGGAAATAAACAAAAAAAACCTGCTCTTTTAAAACCATTGTTTGATAATGACCTGGATTGCGCACGGTAATTCAGTCCTGCTAATGTAGAAGTTGCCTCCCTTCCAAGCAGGAGGCATAAAATTACTTTTAAATCACTTACAGAAAATGATTCCGTGCTTCTCGGTGCATTTATGGCTCCTGTGGAGATGGGAAACGTGTCCTCCCGAGACAAACAGCTGGCACAAAGAAAGCCTAGTGGCCGTTTGCCAGTTTAATACAAAGAAGGGAGGGAACCCGAAGGTCTTCTAGTCCAACCCCTTCTCTAGCGGGAGACCCCATACCGTCCCAGGGAGCGCAGCATTGCAGGTTAGAATGCAGCATTGCAGGCTCATTCTGCTGACTGCCAGGAGTGCGATCTTCACCAGGCTCAAGGTTGACTCAGCCATCCGTCCTTCCGAGGTCGGCAGAATGAGGATCCAGATTATTGGGAGTTTTTTTGGGTGATACTAGGGATTAGAGAAGTGGTTTGGTGAAGCAGTTAAGGTGCTCACCTAGAAACCAGGTGATGGTGAATTCTAGTCCCACTTTAGGCATGAAAGCTGGCTGGGTGGCTTTGGGCCAATCACCAGGAGATGGTGAGGTCTAGCCCAGACTTAGGCCTGTAAAATGGCTGTGTGGGCCAATCACCAGGTGAAGTTGAATTCTAGTTCTGCCTTAGGCATGATAGGCAACTAGATAGCTTTGAGCCAATCACCAGGAGAATGGGAGCTCTAGTCTCACCTTAGACATGAAAGGCAGCTGGGTGATTATGGGCCAATCACCAGGAGACAGTGAGTTCTAGTTCCACCTTAGGCATGAAAGCTGGCTAGGTGGCTTTGGGCCAATCACCAGGAGACAGTGAGTTCTAGTCCCACTTTAGGCATGAAAGTCAATTGGGTACCTTTTGGCCAATCACTAGGAGACAGTGAATTCTAGTCCCACCTTTGGCATGAAAGCCGGCTAGGTAGCTTTCAGTCAATCACCAGGAGACGGTGAGTTCTAGTCCCGCTTTAGGCATGAAAGCTGGCTGGGTGGCTTTGGGCCAATCATCCAGGAGATGGTGAGTTCTAGTTCTGCCTCATGCATGAAAGTTGTCTTTCTCAGCTCAGCCCAGCCCACCTCTCAGGGTTGTTGTTGGAGGTGAAGACACATAGAAATCTGGGCCACTTCACTATTAAATAAGGACCAGATCCCTTTTACTGCTATGAAAACATTTCAACAGTCAATTCCTGTCCCCCTTCAAATGGATAAAAAACCAGAATATGGGAGAATATCTTAGGCCCACCAGTACTTTTGCTTCCCAAGCCCTTCCAAAACCTCCAAGGAAACATTACTCAACTCCTGCATTACTCAGTAAACGAATTACCCCAATCCTTATGGCAAATGCATTTAATTAAACGGAACATTTGCACAATAAAAAAAGCATCTTTCCTATCATCAAAGTGGCAAGGGCGGGGGAACCCCTAAGGCAGTAGAAGAGGAAGTATCTCTTGGAAGAATAATTTATATTTGCAATTATTGGTTCTTTTCCTAAATTCTCAGAGTCTGGCATTTGGCTAAAAGAGAAAGCAAGAGTCAGATTAAATCCTTAGGAACTAAGGCAGGAACGTGAATTCTATGGGTGGTCCTCGTCTTACAACGGAGCCCAAAATTACGTTGGTAAGCAAGACAGCTGTTAAGTCAGTTTTGTCCCGTGTTACGACCTTCCTTGCCACCGTTAAGGTAATCCCTGCGGCGATTCCGTTTGTAACCTGGTTAAGTGAAATCGGGCTTCCCTGTTGACTGTGCTTGTCGGATGGTTGCAAAGGGGGATCACACGACCCCCGGGACACTGCAACTGTCATAAATGTGAGTCAGTTGAGAGTGTGAATTTTGATCGTGTGACCACACAGATACTGCAACCGTCGTTAAGTGTGAAAAATATCCCTATCACTTTTTTTCAACTTTGAACAGTCACTAAATGAACTGTTCTTAAGTCAAGGACTCCCTGTAGACAAATGGCTCAAAAAAATAAAAATTGGAAAATGTCCACCTATTCTTTATTCCCCCTAGATCCTGAATATTACACAACGGTCCATGAATTAAAAAGTGCAATTTTTAAAGTTGCCAAGGTTGGACATCCCAGCTTTTGATTTAAGTTAAATTTAATTTTCCATTTTATTTTTTGGCAGTGAGCATTCCTGGCTGTAGGTAATTCGCATATATATATGTCAGTTAATGCCTCCAACTTTCCCTCAGAAATTTTTTTCCAGCACTTCCTTGGGGACTTGTTAAAGAGAGGTCTTCTTGCAGGCCCAGCCCATGGCCATAAACAGCTAAAATTGTGTTTTCCAGCTCAAAATAATTGAAACCTTCAAACTGGAATGTGAAAAAACAATACCAAGCCCCACCGTATCCGAGTGCTTGAAAACAGGGCGGAGAATGTTTAGAAGAAATATGTAGGATCAAAATAGAATATAGACCAGAGTTTTTCTGTTTAGGGATTAATGTGGGGGAAATATGATAAGGATAACATATATTTAATAATTCATATAATTACAGCTGCGAGATTGGCTTATGTACAACTGTGGAAAGGTAAAGAAACTCCAAATGAATTAGAAATAATTAGGAAAATTTGGATCTGCGCGGAAATGGACAAATTGACAAAGGAGTTAAAAAATAAGGATGAATCGGATTATTACAAAGTATGGGATAAGTTTTATGGTTGGTTAGAAAAGAGGAAGGATCAAAACAATATGAAATGATTGTATGTATGTATGTATGTATGTGTATATATATATGTTTTTTTAAGCTTTCGCGGGTACTTACATGTGTGCTGTTCAGCTTCCCTCAGGTATTATCCCACGTCATTGTATAATAGATAGATAGATAGATAGATAGAGATGAAGATAGATAGATAGATAGAGTAGATAGAATCGATCGATCGACTCTGATTTATTCGGGTTTTCTCCCGCCGTAAGAATTGGAAGTATCTAGGCAATGTTCGATGAAGTCTCTTCTCTGTAATCATCCTTGCAGGCTTGTGTTCGTTCAGCTCTGTGCTTCTCAGAGTTGAGAAGCACAGGAAGCTGAAGAAACAAGCCTGAAGATTGATGAATGAGGACTTCAATCGAACGTTGCCTAGAATACTTCAATTCTACGCGGGAGAAAACCCGAATAACCAAAGATCCACATACAAATACTCGCGAAAACCTCAGGAAACAAATATATATATATATATATATGTGTGTGTGTGTGTGTGTGTGCGTGCGTGTGTGTGTGTATGTGTATATGTGTATATGTGTATATATGTATATATGTATTATATACTATATATAGAATGTAAATTCAATGTAAATATGTATTATTTTGTGTGATTAAGCAATGTAAGACAAATATGTAGGTTAGGAGGATTGTACCATGGTCAATGTTTTTAATATAGGGCGTTTTGAATCCAAGAATGCTTGGAACTCAAAAGTGGTGTAAAAAGTATGTCATTTTGAACAAAAGGGCCTTTTTTTTCTACCAAGAAATTCTAAATTGTAAGGTTGCCTTAAAGCTTCTGAAATTTTCTTCCGATCAATGCAATAAGAGATTATTAATAATGTTAGCATGAATTGGATTAATACGAATGACACTTAGTCAAAACTTCCCCATACAGTTATTGTGAATCAGTATGAAAAAAAATGGATAGAAATGGATAAAATAATACAAGGAGGATTACATCAATGTGATAAATCTGAGAGAGACTACTAATGGCGTTAGCATGAATTGGATCAAATATGGAATGAAACTTAAGTTAAATCTGTTTATGTACAACAGAGAAATGTTTAGATTGAATAAGAAAGATATAGATGAAAATAAACATGAGGAGTTAGGCATTTTTCGCTTATATACAGTTGAAAAGCCTTATGACTTAAACTGGATAAATGTGATAGCGATTACTAACACTGTTAATGTGATTTTAATTAATATAAATGATACCCAGAATTAACTCTGTTCACAAACAACATGTATAATTTTGTGTGTGTGTGTGTGTGTGTACGTGATGCCGCTGTTGGAGTCCGACTCTGAGGGAGAGAAGCAAGAGCTGACAGGGAGTGTGAGCGTGGCTCCGGAGGTTGTGGAGGAAACTGGGGAAAGGCACAGGCTGGCTGGACATTCAGAGGAAGACCCAGGCCCATCCCCTCTTCATCCTAGGGCACACAGGGAGGAGAGGTTAAGGGAGAAACATGAATGGCGTGTCTATGGAGGAGGAAGGGGCCCTGATCCCCTTCATGGGCTGCAGCTGTGAGGACTGTTTAAAAGGACAAACTGTGCATGGGCCAGTGTTGGAAGCAAAGCGTGAAAATATTTCTAGTCATTCAGTTCTTGCATCCATCCCAGTGTGTGTATTTGTGGACGTCTTCAAGCCCTTATCCTGCCTTGTCCCCTTAATTGCTTCAGTGTGGTTTGTGTTGTTGTTTTTCCTATTGATAATTTATAGGTGTTTTTAGTTTTAAAGGCATTGTGTCCTTTTTGTAACTGTTTGTGGGGGAGTTTTTTGTCTCCAGTCAAGGATATTTGGAGCTTTGAAGCCAAGTTGAAGGAATTAAAGGGGCTTCCCCTGTTTTTGTGACTTTGTTGATTTTGTATCCTACCATGGGTCATCACAGTGTGTGTGTGTGTGTGTGTAAATAAAAGAAATTGTCTTTGTGAATACTGTATGTAAGTAAAATACAGGTAATTCTAGACTCAAATCCATTTGTTGAGTAACAGCATTGAAAAAAAGTTATTGATCAATTTTTCACACTTACGACCAATTGCAGCATTCCCCCGTGGTCATGTGATCAAAATTCAGACACTCAGCAACTGGCATGTGCTTATGACTGTTTCACTGTCCCAGGGGTCACGTGATCCCCTTTTGTGACCTTCTGACAAGCAATTCAATGGGGAAAAATCCAGAATCACTGAACAACCTTGTGACTAATTTGACAACTGCACTGCAACAATTTACTTAACAACCGTGGCGAGAAAGGTTGTAAAAAAGGGCAAAGCTCATTTAACAAATATTTCATTTAGCAAAAACATAAATCCGGGGCTCGGTTGCAGTCATAAGTTGAAGCCTACCTGCGCAGGTAGACCTCACTTAGCAACCGTCTGACGATACAACAGTGTGACTTACAATCGACCCTCACACTTATGATGGTTGCAGCACCCCCTGTGGTCGCCTGATCAAATTTTGGATGTCTAGCCTGACAGATGTATGACGATTGCAACTTTTGGGATCCTGTGATTGCCACTTGTGACTTTCCCAGCCGGCATCTGACGAACAAAGTTGACAGGGTATAAGCTGGATTCGCTTAAGGACCACATGATTCACTTAACGAATTCAGTGATTTGCTTAACAATCATGGGCAAAAAAGATAATAAAACCAGGCACAAATCATTGAATGATCGCCTTTCTTTGCAAACAAATTTCTGGTCCCAATTGTCGCTGTAAGTGAAGGACTAAGTCATAAATTACATTCAAATTTCTGGCCTTTTGCATTTCTAAAGGAAGGAAATTTGTTCCTTCATTATTTTCTCTCCCACAGTACCAAAAAAGGAAAGTAGAATATATATAAAAGCTTTTAAAAAATTCACCAACTTCCAAAGAACGAAAATTTGTCCCATTTGTTCTCTGTACCATATTTTATTCTGCTTCAACGGGTGCTGCTGGCATTGTATTCCTTCATTTTGCATTAAAGAATAATTTGGTTTTAAAAGAACTCAACAGTTAAGCTGAAAGGGAAGTTTCTCAGCTGAAAAGTCGAACAAAGAAAACTAGAAAAATTAAGAAATGTTATTTCGATCTGTACTTTTGTCTTCATTTTCACTTCCCACACCATATTAATTAAGAAGAGATGATGGAATAAACACACAAAATGTTTTTTGGGAATACAGGTAGTCCTTGACTTACGCCAGTAATTGGGCCCAACATTTCTGTTGCTAAACAAAACATTTGTTAAGTGACTGACGGGCTCCGTAACAAACAAACCCAACGCTAACCTTGCCTGGCTTTTAGCCTTTCTTGTCAGATAAGAGTATTTGTTGTTTGCTGATCTATGAATAAACCATCATTGTACTACAAAGGAGCTAGAGTTTGTATTCCTTTCAGGACAAATCTTCAATACTCAAGGACTGGCTGAGAGTGACTTTGTCATGTTTTACGACCTTTCCTGTCACAGCTGTAAAGGGAATCACTGCAGTTCTTCAGTTAATAACACCGTTGTCCTATATACCCAATAAAATTGTTTTCTTTTTGTGTTGTTCAAGAAGTGAGGGGAGCCGAATGTCAACTCAAAATATTTCAATGGTCTTTTTAGACTTGCCAACAGAAAGGGAGGGGGGAGCAGTGGGGTAGTTTGGAAATTGAAAGCACATTCCATAAATGGTTTTTCAAAAATAGTAACTAGGTGATCGAAGTTTCTGCCGCGCAAAATTCTAACTGGAGAGCATGACTGATGACTCTTGGCTATGGATGTGTCCCATTGGAGAATATGAATTAAGATACATCCAGGGGGTGGAGGGAAAACCAGGGTCAAGGGTGACAATGAATTATATGCCTCAGAGTTGGCTGCACCCAGGCAGCGCCAGACATGTTAATTCCCAATAAATTCTTTGAAGTTTTGGAAGTTTGGCTTGTGACTCATGATTTAAATTGGGGGTAATTGGGGACATTGGCTTCCTCGTTGACTTTGCTCATAAGACTGTCACAAAAGGGAATCACTTGACTCCAAGATACTATAATTGTCATAAATGCGAGTCAGTCGCCAAACATCTGAATTTTGACCATGGGGGCTGCTGCAATGGTCGTAAGGATGAAAAACAGTCCTAAATCACTTTTTTCAGAGCCGTTCATATCTTTGAATGAACTGTACTAACCCCAGCATCTAATATTTATCTGAGAAGATTCTTGGCCACGCAGGCAATCCAATTCAGTGCAGTGAAGTAACAGAGTCACAGAAGAGTTGCAAGGGACCTTTGGAGGTCATCTAGTCCAACCCCCTGCTCAGGCAGGAAACCCTATCCCATTTCAGACAACGGTTATCCCATCTCTTCTTAAAAACCTCCCCCACAACCTCTGGAGACCGAAGTTGTAACCCCAAGTAGTTGTCCGAGTCCTTGAAAATTACCGATTTTCCAAGGACTTGGAAGGACCAACTACTTTAACACCCTTTTCAAAAAAGACAATAAAAGCTAAGAAGAAAATTAAAAAAAACACATCCTCTCCAGCAGCCAACACACAGATAAGCAAGGATTCACGCCAGACAAACAGTCAAGCAGAAAACAGTACAAGAAACTACCAACTCAGACAAACGAAGGGTAAACAACAGCCTCATCAAGGAACCACCAGACTACTCCTACCAACACTCACAAGGCATATAAAAAGAGACCAAACCCCACTCCATTCTAGCGCTGATGATGTTATCTAGTTGGGTGATGAAACGTCTGAAAGCAAATAACCAAGCTCAGAGAGCACCAAGGAGAGTTAAAGTTCCTTTGATCAAGCCATTCCCTAACTAAGTAGTTCCTTAATGAAGGAAAAAAATCACATCCTCACAAACACTGGCAGGGCAAGCAACTGTATTTGAACAGAGAGCAAACCCCACTCCATTCTTGCACTGATGATGTTGTCTAGTTGGGTAATGAAATGGCTGCAAGAAAACAAACAAGTTCAGAGAGCACCAAGGTTCCCAAAGTCCTCCCCTTCCGCTTACCCCATTTTTCCTCCACCCTGCACACCTCACCTTACTCCCTTCTTGCACTGATAAAGTTACCGAGTTGGGTCATGAGACATCTGCAAAAAAACCATCCAGCTCAGAGAGCACCAAGGACCCCACGGTTCAAACCCAATTTACAGCTGTTCTCTTCCATCAGAATGTTAAGTTATTAATATGAGACTAAGGGTGCAAAAACCCTCTTTGAGATTCAGCCTCTTGGGGGGATGTTACCCTGTCATAAATTCCATCACAGGAGTGTTTTGTCCTCTTGAATGTGCAATGAAAGGATTATAAACTATCAAACTATAAAATTAAGCCCTTCTGTATAATTACATTGTTTCATTGCTTTTCTTTCTTTCTTTCTTTCTTTCTTTCTTTCTTTCTTTCTTTCTTTCTTTCTTTCTTTCTTTCTTTCTTTCTTTCTTTCTTTCTTTCTTTCTTTCTTTCTTTCTTTCCTTTCTTTCCCTTCCTTCTTTCTTTTTCTTTCTTTCTCAAGAATACAGCTCAAAGCAGCATCTCCAGGTCTCTAAGTAAGACGTCCTACCAGCTAATTTTCTTTTTAAACTGCCACCTAGTCACTACTCATTTAGTAGCTTGTAATAAAATATCCACTGTCCTTAAATCTTGCACAAGTAGTCCTCAACTTATGTCCACAATTGGAACCAGCATTCCTGTTGCTAAAGAAAGCCGTAGTCAGCTATTAAATCTCCTATATCTTAAAACATTTGCTTAGTAACAGAAGGTTTGGGCTCATTTCTGGTTGTAAGTAGAGGACTACTTGTATAAACCTTCCACTAATGCAGTAAACCAACAGATAAGGAGATTTATTTCTGCGATAGAAGATTCATAATTCTGCTGGCACCAAAATGTTCCGGTCATTCTTTCAGATAAATTTTTGAAAGACTCACATGATACAGAGCCACGATTGCTGATACTGGATACCGGTGACTGTGGCCGTCACACCCTGAATTGTGTCTGACAAAAGGTGAACTATCCAAAAGACGAGAGAGAGAGAGAGAGAGAGAGAGAGAGAGAGAGAGAGAGAGAGAGAGAGAGAGAGAGAG
>BHFT01024936.1:0-31034 GCA_004320025.1 Laticauda laticaudata | reverse complement strand
GAGAGAGAGAGAGAGAGAGAGAGAGAGAGAGAGAGAGAGAGAGAGAGAGAGAGAGAGGAGTTTCAGTTTTAGTTTCAGAGCAGCACCAAGCAGCTTTAGTACAGAACAGTTGAGCTCAGCCACGTCCAGGCTCCTTGCTGTCTCCTTCTTGCTCACACAGCAATACTGTTTTAGTTTCCAAACAGCCCTCAACTTTCTCACACACTGACAGGATGCAAGCCAGATGAATACTGATGGATGTGGGTAGGCAGAGGCAGAATTTTTCCCCCTTATTTTCCTCCCAAAAACTAAGCCTCAGCACATAGTTTCATAGCGAAGCACGGAGACTGAGATAGTTTTTACATATACAGTTGCACTTTAGTTTGCCTGACGTTTGCCAGAATGCTAATATCTACACCCAATCCTCAACTTACAACAGTTCATTTAGTGAACGTTTGAACTTACAATGGCACTGAAAAAAATGACTGATACCCTCTTTTTCCACGCTTATGAGCATGGGGGTATTCCCCCCCCAACGGTCACATGATTTACATTTGGATAGTTGACAGCTGACTTGCATTTATGATGGGTTGCAGCATCCCCGGGGAGGGGGGTGTTTACATGATTCCCCTTTTGTGACCTTCTGATGAGGACAGTCGATGGGGAAAAGCCCAATTCATTTAACAATCAGGTTACTCATTTAACAACCGGCTTCGATTCACTTTACGAAGGTGGCAAGGAAAGTCGTACAATGGAGCAAAACTCACTGCATAAATGTCTCACTTAAAAACATACGTGTTGGGCTCAATTCTGGTCATTAACTTGGGGACTTCATGTATTGCGGGGTATAGAAAATTCAGTTTTCTATATTCAGCTTTATGTTTCCCTCCAGTGGCCAAATCACAAAAAGGATGTCTCATTTATTCTGTCCATGCGATGTGGGGGAATTCTCTGGAGCTTGCAATTACGGTTAGTCCTCAACTTACGAGCACAACTGAACCCCACATTTCTGTCACTAAGCGAGGCGTTTAAGGGACTTCCCCACCCCACCCCCAATTTTACAGTATTTCTTGACACAGGTGTTAAGTCAATCAGTGCAGCGGTTAAATTAGTCACGCGGTTGAGAAGTGAATCTGGCTTCCCCATTGACGTTACAGATTTACATGTTTACAGAGTTGGAAGGGACCTTGTAGGTCATCTAGTCCAACCCCCCGGCTGAGCAGGAGACCCTACACCATTTCTGACAGATAGTCCAGTCTCCTCTTGAAAGCCTCCAGAGATGAAGCTCCTTCCAAAGGCAATTTCTGTTCCACTGGTGGATTGTTCTCACTGTCAAGAAATTCCTCCTTATTTCCAGGTTGAATCTCTCCTTGTTCAGCTTCTATCCATTGTTCCTTGTCTGGCCTTCAGATGCTTTATAAAATAGCTTGACCCCCTTCCTCCTCCCTGTGGCAGCCCCTCAAATATTGGAAGATGCTCTCCTGTCTCCCCTGGTCCTTCTCTTCCTTAGACTAACCAGGCCCAGTTCCTTCATTATTTTTTAGCTTCCAGTCCCCTCATCATCCTGGTTGCTCTTCTCTGTACTTTTTCTACTTTGCTTGTCAGAAGGTCTCAAAAGGAGATCATGTGACATGGGAACGCTTGTAATGCCGTTGTAACTTTGAGCCGGTCACTAAATGAACTGTTGTAAATTGAGAACTATCTGTATAAGAATTCCTCCCCTGGGAATGGGGGTTGAAGACCTCAAAGGTCGCTTCTACCCCTAGGATAATGTTTTCTACACAGTTAGTCCTCAACTTACAACTGAGCCCAACATTTATGTGGCTAAGTGAAAATTTGTTGGGTTTTGCCTCATTTCATGACATTTCTTGCCACGGTTATTAAGTGAATCACCACAGTTAATAAGCTAGTAACCTGGTTGTTAAGTGAAACTGGCATTGACTTAGCATGCCAGAAGGTTGCCAAAGTGGCCACATAACCCCAACCGTCATAAGTATGAACCAGTTGCCAAGCACCTGAATTTTGACCACAGGATCTTGGGGGATGCCGCAAAGGTTGTAACTTTGAAAAACATTCCTAGGTCTTTTTCAGTGCCGTTGTACTTTTGAACGGCCACTAAGTGAACTGTTGTAAGTCAAAGACTATTCTGCATAAATTAAGGAGCAAGGTAATGCCAGGATCAAGCTGTAAGCATTTTCCAATGTTACAGAGGGAGAATGTGAGACTACTATGGATTGGGAGGGGGGTACCCAGAACATCTGTTATGCCCCTTGTCAGAGTCTGAATCCGAGGAGGAAGATGAACCGCCGACAGGGAGCGGGAATGGGGCTCCGTTGGCTTTGGAAGAAACTGAGGAAGGGCACAGTCTGACTGGGCAGAGCAGGGGAGAACAAGGGAGAGGGAGAACAAGGGAGAGGGAGTTCAGAGGAAGACCCAGGCCCACCCCCTCTTCATCCTAGGGCACGCAGGAAGGAACGGAGAAGGAACAATGTGGGTTGCAAGGCTTACGGGGAAGGAAAGGGCCCTGATTCCCTTCATTAGCCACACCTGGGAATGAGAGTTTAAAAGGAATGTAAGCTGAGAGCAGTAATTATTGGGAACAAACATGAGTTTATCTTGTGTTGACTTTGCTTATCTGTGTTCCCAGCATCCTCCCAACTGTGTTGAGTTATTGCCATTCCTTCACGTCTGGAATTCCTTCTCCTGCCCTGCCAGACTAATGACCTCATTTTCCCTTGATTGGACTTATAGTTACAGCTTTTGTTGACCATGTTTTGGACTTGGTTCTCTGCAGCCCAAGGCTGTTCCTGGGAGAGTTTTTCTCCAGCCCAGAAGGTAACCAGGACATTGGGGGCAAAGTTGGAGCTAATAAAGGGACTCCTATTGATTATCTGGCTGTGTCGCCTTTGTGCCATGCTCCTTTGGGTCATCACAACATCCTACCCCCCCCCAAAAAAAAAAACTTCACCCAAACTTTCCCACCAGCCTAGAAAGACGAGAAGCAACTGTACCATTGCCCTCTCGAGGCATCCCTGAATCGGTGAATAAAGTGCTCATAATTTTGTCGAAGTTGCAGCTTGGCTCGGTGTTGTCCGAGTCTTCAGAGAAGTGTTTTAACATCTCCCGCAAAACGTCGTCCAGAGAAGTGGCCGTCTCATCCAGAATGATGCTCGCTCTGGCCAGGAAGCCGTCCAGATCACGGTGGGCTCTGACCTCCTCTTCAAAATTCTTTAATTTTAGGTACTGCAAGAAAGAAAAGAAAAACAGAAAACAAGGGGATGTTTTTCTCTGGGACGAGCCACAACTCAGGAAAAACACATTTTCCTTGTCCCCCGGGGTGAGTGCAAACACAGTGGCTCATCTACACTATTTATTTATTAAATTCATCTCACCATCAAGTGGCAATTTATTTATTTATTTATAAAATATATTTTATAAATATATTTTTACCATGTAGGGGAACTTACCATAAGGGGAAGTCTGCACAGCTTACAGACATAAAAATGTATCTGGCATTATTAAAACATGAACAAATTAAAACCAAAGATTAAAATCAAAGACACATACAAGTCATTCAAAATTTACAACTGCAATTCGGGAATGAAATCTTCTGGTTACAGTCGTTAAGCCATCTCGAAGGCCAGTAAGCGATAGTCCTTAACTTACGACAAGAGTTTATGATATAGAGCAGTGGTGGGTAACCTTTTGGGGCTCCCGTGCCTAAGGCAATACGCCCTGCCCCTCTGACCATGCGTGTGCAACCCCCCCACGCCCCCTTACCTGCACTGTGCATGCGCACGCCTCCCGACTGATTTTTGGCCTGTTTGAGGCCTTTTTCAGCCTCCTGGAGGGTCGAGGGAAGCCTTTGCAGCCTTGGGAGGCCGAAAAACAGGCTTTCTGGAACTACCAGAAGTGTCTAAACGGACCCGTTTTTCGGCCTCCTGAGGCTGGCAGAGGCTTCCTTCGAGCCTCTGGAAGGGCAAAAATGGCCTCAAACGGGCCGAAAATCAGCTGGGAGGCACACGCATGTGCAGTGCAGGTAAGCTTGTCTGGGGTTTGCGTGCCCGCACAAATGGGTCCGTGTGCCATCATGGATATGGAGAATTATTACAGGTAGAGCTGGAGTTACAATAGTTCACTTAGCAACTGTGCAGTTATGAGGGCATTGGAAAAAAAGAGATTGACCATATTTCACACCTAAATGACCATTGCAGAATTCCCCACGGTCACGTGATTTACATTTGGGTATTTGACCACTGACTCACATTTATGATGATGGCAGTGTCCGGCAGTCATGCGATCCCCTTTTAACAAAGGTGTGTCTAACTTAACAACTGCACCGGTAGGCACAAGAGATGTGGCAAGGAAAGTCGGAGAATGGGGCAAAACTCCCTCAACCAAGATTTCACTTAGCAACATAAATTTTGGGCTCCATTGTAGTAGTAACTCAAAGGCTTTCTAAACCCTATTTAAACCCTAAAAGTTGTTTTTCTCAACTTTGGCAGTATGGGTGGGCTACAACAATGGGAATTCCCCGAATTGCCTTCGCCTGTGCCCATAATTTTTATACTTGACCTTTAGTCTCTGCATGACGACATCAAGGCCAATAAAAAACCCAGTCGGGATTTACGGTGCTTCCTTCTCCACCCAACTTTGATGGAGCGCCCCAAAAAGAGGTGAACTGCAAGATTTTGCACATCCTTTGGGCCTTCCTTTCACGGAAGGAAGGGCCACGAGCGATGTCAGAAGTCAGCGAAGCCATCAAAGGCTCAGCTGGAAGCGAACAGTGGAAGTGCCAATGAGGTTAACTCTTTCGTCGGTCCGGTTGGAAAACTGGCACCGGCATTCATCCAGCAGGAAATGAGACTTTCCTTTACAATCATTTTATAGTTCTCCACGCACTACTCAAATTTGTCAAAGGGGACAGATGGGATTGTGCAGCTATAGGAGAGTAACCCATAAATGAGAAAATGTGCATTGAGGTGGCAGGATGTGGCTTCAAAATCTTTGATTAAAGGATATGGGTATTACCGCGCATTGAGGGCGCAGTAGGGTGTCCGGCTGTTTGTATCCCGTTGCTTGGCCTTCCCAAACCTGGGACCTTCTGAACGAACTACCAGGGTTTAATGTCTCTATGCCAAGCAGGGACAAATATTTTGAGTGAGGAACATTTGAGAGTGTCACATGACTTTTGCAGAGGTGGTATTCAGCCAGTTTGGGCCGGTTCTGGAAAATCAAGAGCGGAAATTTGGAGTAGTTCGGAGAACCGGCCAATCCCACCTCTGACTGGACCCGCCAACCCCCATCTCTTCCCTGCCTCCCATTGACTCCCAGCTGATCGGCTGGGTCTCCTTTGGTTGCCCTGCACAAGAGAACGGAGCTGTAAAGCAGGTTAGTGGGGTGGGGAGGGAAGGGGGATTTTACAGCATATCTTTCCCCTGCCATGCCCACCATGAAAAAATTTGAATCCTACCACTGGATAGATAGATGGATGGATGAATGGATATATATAATTTCAGACAATGACTGTCCAGTCTCTTCTTAAAAGCCTCCAGGGATGAAGCACCCAAATCTTCTGGAGATAAGTTGTTCCACTGTTTAATTGTTCTAATTGTTAGGAAGTTTCTCCTTAATTCCAGGGTTGCTTCTCTCCTTGATTAGTTTCCAACCATTGTTTCCAACCAAATCCAGTTAGTCCTTGGCTTACGACCACCATTGAACCCAACATTTATGTTGCTAAGCAAGACAGGTATTAAGTGAGTTTTTGCCCCATTAGACAATCTTTCTTGCCACTGTTACTAAATGAATCTCTGTAGTTGTTAACTTAGGAACATGGTTGTTAAGTGAATCCCCACTGACGCTGCTTGTCAGAAAGGTTGCAAAAGGAGACCCCAGAACTCTGGGACGCTGCAACCGTCATAAATATGAGTCAGTTGCCAAGCATCTGAATTTTGATCACGTGACCACGGAGTTGCTACAGGGAAAAATAAGTGGACTTTTATAAGTGGAAAAAAATGGCCATAAGTCACTTTTTTCAGGGCTGTCATAACTTCGGTCATAAAACAAAATGTTGAGGAAGATGACTTGCACCATTTTCACCACCACCCATTTTTCACAGACCCGCAATATTAATTTTTCAGGTTTGTGAGGCAATTGGAGATCAGCCAGATGTGCAGTCAATTCTATCGGCTGAAATGGAAGGGAGTTCCTTGCTTCCTAAATTCATCCAAGGTATTTCCAGACCAGGCCACAGTATCGTGAACTAAAATTATTAAGTGTGTGTGTGTGCAAAAGAAGAAACAGACTTCCTGCAATCTCCGGAACTTAAAATTACATTTAATGTACTTATTAAGCTTCCATCAGCCTCCCGACATTGTCAGAGTATTAAGCTACCATTACAGAGATCTTTGCCTTTATATATCATTATTCAATTAAGGTCCAGAAATTGCAGGATGTCTGTTTCTTCTTTTACAAGTATACCTGGAACTCGTATTTTTAGAATAGTTTGTAATATACACGGGTACAGGTATGCAGGTCTTGGTGTGTTCGGGTCTTTTCCTGTGTAAGATTGAGAGCATCTTGGTAACATTTCGATGGGGTCCCATTCTCCATCTTCAGTGTGATCAGAGCTGCCGTCTCCCTATATAAACTGGTGGGGAAGTTGGCTGTGTTGTCATTTCCCCACCAGTATATATAGGGAGACGGCAGCTCCGATCATGCTTTGCTCGTACAAGCACGAAGCCGAAAGCACCAGCCTGAACATAAGAGTGTGGGACCTATCTATCTATCTATCTATCTATCTATCTATCTATCTATCTATCTATCTATCTATCTATCTATCTATGTTTATCTGGGTTCTATCTATATCTATCATCTATGTTTAGCTATCATCTATGTCTATTTTTCTGTCTATATCTACTATCATCTATGTTTACCTATCTATCACCCATCTATTTTTATCACCCATCTATCTATGTATCTATCTATCTATCTATCTATCTATCTATCTATCTATCTATCTATCTATCTTTATCTATCTATCATCTATGTTTATCTATCTATCACCCATCTATGTTTATCATCCATCTCTATCTATCTATCTATCTATCTATCTATCTATCTATCTATCTATCTATCTATCTATCTATCGATCTATCGATCTATCTATGTTTATCTATCTATCATCTATGTTTAGCTATCATCTATGTCTATCTTTCTATCTGTCTATATCTATCTATCATCTATGTTTACCTATCTATCACCCATCTATGTTATTCACCCATCTAGTTTTATCTATGTTTATCTATCTATCTTTATCTATCTATCATCTATGTTTATCTATCTATCACCCATCTATGTTTATCATCCATCTCTATCTATCTATCTATCTATCTATCTATCTATCTATCTATCTATCTATCTATTACTATCTATCTATGTTTATCTATCTATCATCTATGTTTAGCTATCACTATGTCTATCTTTCTATCTGTCTATATCTATCTATCATCTATGTTTACCTATCACCAATCTATGTTTATCACCCATCTATGTTTATCTATGTTTATCTATCGATCACCCATCTATGTTTATCATCCATATCTATCTATCTATCTATCTATCTATCTATCTATCTATCTATCGATCTATCTATGTTTATCTATCTATCATCTATGTTTAGCTATCACCATCTATGTTTATCACCTATCTATGTTTATCTATGTTTATCTATCGATCACCCATCTTGTTTATCATCCATCTCTATCTATCTATCTATCTATCTATTCTATCTATCTATCTATCTATCTATCTATCGATCGATCTATCTATGTTTATCTATCTATTCATCTATGTTTAGCTATCATCTATGTCTATCTTTTATCTGTCTATATCTATCTATCATCTATGTTTACCTATCTATCACCCATCTATGTTTATCACCCATCTATGTTTATCTATGTTTATCTATCTATCTTTATCTATCTATCATCTATGTTTATCTATCACCCATCTATGTTTATCATCCATCTCTATCTATCTATCTAATCTATCTATCTATCTATCTATCTATCTATCTATCTATCTATGTTTATCTATCTATCATCTCTATGTTTAGCTATCATCTATGTCTATCTTTCTATCTGCTATATCTATCTATCATCTATGTTTACCTATCACCCATCTATGTTTATCACCATCTATGTTTATCTATGTTTATCTATCGATCACCCATCTATGTTTATCATCCATATCTATCTATCTATCTATCTATCTATCTATCTATCTATCTATCTATCTATCTATCTATCTAATTATCTAACTATCTAACTATCTAACTATCTACCTACCTATATATACACACACATACATACATATATTACACTGGAGACAAGTTCAGAGGTTAAGATAAAAAGATAACTCAAAGACCACAAAACCTGATCCCAGTTGGCCTGTTATGAAGACCACAACTGACAAAACATTAAGCTGATGCCTATGTTTTTGGAAATACTACAAATCCCTTGATTAATACGTATATAGGGGGGCAGGTATGTATGTATATGGCATGTGTATATGTGTGTTATATAAGTGTTTGGGTAGATATATACTTTTTCTTGAGAGCAGGCAAACAATTTCATTTTTAACGTGGGCCAGTATGCTCACAGTAAAAAAATGACAATAAAAGTTATCTTTATCTATCTTATCTCATTTTTACAAAGCGGATCGATAGAACGTAGACAGAACAATCGTTAAAACAAGATTGTACCTACTTTTCTTGATGTGTGCAATAAAACGCACCCAGAGCCATCGCTTTCTGCTAAAAGAAAAAAAGAGAGAGAGAGAGAAAAGTTACCATTTGCTGATAGATGGATGGATGGATTGACTGAACTGTTTGTTGGCTGAACTTCATTTGGGGCAGCTTTGATCATAAGCTGTTCTATGCAAGGTCTCCTCTGATCCCAGAACAGCCCTGTGAGGTAGGGCGGGCTGAACAAGACCAGCAAGCCTGAACTCACATTGTGGGGTTCACTGTATTATAGGGGTTTAAGCCCTTACTTCCCAAATTTTATCTGTTATTAATAGTTCTTTCGCTACAGAAAGAAGAATGCAAATTTCGTTGAAACTCTCAAGCCGGCTTATATACCTGTTTCCCTGAAAATAAGACCCTGTCTTATATTTATTTTGGCCACAAAAAAAGGCACCAGGTCATATTTTCGGGAGATGTTACCTACTAACTAACCTCACTTGCGTGCGTCGCCCCTGGCCTCCTTTTCGCTGTCAGAGGCCTTCAGGAACTCCTTCTGCGGCCAGGAAGGCTTTCCTGAAGGCCTCTGCAGAGGATAACAAGGGCTCTGGATCGATCCTGAGCTTTGTTCTCAGCGACAGAGGCCTTCAGGAAAGCCTTGCCAGACTTGCCGGCTGCAGAAGAAATGGGCCGGCAAGGCAGGTGTCGGGGTGTGCGAGGCCTGGCTACAACTGGCCAAAGGTAAGTAGTAGGGCAGCTCCACACACATCCCAATCCCCAACCGAGCTTAATTTTTACCCGTGCGCCCTGGAGTGGGCAGGATCTTCATTAAGGCTTATTTTGGGGGTAGGGCTTATATTGAGTGCGCATGTAAAAATCAAGCTAGGACTTACTTTCAGGGTAGGTGGTATTTTTGGGGAAACAGGGTATATATATATATAGACAGATGTAGATATATATATACACATATACATAAGTCTCTCTCATCTATCTATCTATCTATCTATCTATCTATCTATCTATCTATCTATCTATCTATCTATCTATCTATCGGCAAGATTTAAATAAATAAATAGATCCACTCAAAATGAGTCTGGGTTGCAACTGATCCAGCTCTAAAAGTTCTTTCTCCCTCCAGCATGAAGAACCAAAGAAGGGGGAAATTTGGTTTTTCAAGACAATTTTTACCCGTCCACTCTGGAGTGGGTGGGATCTTTATTATGGCTTATTTTGGAGGTAGGGCTTATATTGGGCGCACGTGTAAAAATCAAGCTAGGGTAGGTTGTATTTTCGGGGGAAACAGAATATTTAAATATTTGCCGTGTTACCTTAAAAGATTGGATCGTATACCCCTCACTGTTTCCAGGATAACTGTAGCCCTCCGCTTACATCCACAATTGAGCCCAAAAATTTGATTTATTATTTATTTATGAAATATATTGGCCGCCCATCCTACCATAAGGTAACTCTGGGTGGCTTACAAACATAATAACACTGGTAGTCCTTGACTTACGAACCACAGTGGAGCCCAAGATTCCCACTGGTAGGCGAGACAGTTGTTAAAGTGAGTTTTACCCCCATTTTACCGTCTTTCTTGCCACCGTTAAGTGACGTCTGAAAACCAACCCACATTTTCCCCTTTTTAACCTAGTTGGAAAAAAAAGCACGATTACAGATAGTCCTTTACTTACAACCACAATTGAAGCTCAAATTTCTATTGCTAGGCGAGCCGGTTGGTAAGTGAGTTTTGCCCCACTTTGTGACCTTTCCTGCCACAGTTGTGAAGCGAACCCCTGCAACCATCGTAAATATGAATTGGTTGCCAAATGTTTGATCACGTGACCACGGGGATGCTGTAATGGTTGTGTGGAAAATGGTCCCAGGTCACAGTTTTCAGTGCCGTTGTAACTTTAAACAGTCGCAAAATGAATCATTGTAAGTCAAGGACTATTGGTAATATGGTTCGATGGCAGGCGTGGCCCTTTTCCTGCAACGATTCCCCTCTTAAATTTATATTTTAATCAGCTCTTTCCGATCTACAAGAATAGACACAACAGAGCTGGAACTGAAATAATTTTATTTCATGCAAAAGCCACTCGCATCTGAATGCAAACAGCCTAAAGTTGTTTTTCTGTTCTATTTTGGATCCGCTGAGATTATTTCATCACACTCTGCTAAACAAATAATTCCCTCAACACGGTCCAAATATTTATAAAGTCTGCATTACAATTATTCTTCTCAACTTTCCTAGTACCTACCTCTTCCCACTTATGGCTACAACCACGTTGCTTGTATCTTTATAATTTATATTGTTTTATTTGTTTTCCTAGTATGTGATTGCGTATTAGTAACCTATGTCTATCACTGTTGCACCTTATGATTCTTGATGAATGTATTTTCCCCCTTTATGTACACTGAGAGCTTATGCACCAAAGTGTGTTCAATCACACTTGTCCAATAAATAATTCTGCTCTACTCTACTCTATCTACTCTAGTCTACTCCACTCCACTCCTCTCTTCTCTTCTGTTCTACTCTACTCTACTCTACTCTATTCAGTTCTACATTCTATTCTATTCTAAATTCTATTCTAAATTCTATTCTAAATTCTATTCTATATTCTATTCTATATTCTATTCTATTGTTACATTCCATTCTAAATTCTATTCCTAAATTCCTATTCTAAATTCCTATTCTAAATTCCTAGTCTAAATTTCTAGTCTAAATTTCTATTCTATTCTATTCTATTCTATTTTCTATGCTATTCCACCCCACTCCACTCCATTCCATTCCTCAAGGATCATTTTTGATTATTTGGGATCTCCAGAGCTGAAATGAATTAATTTCAGGGTTGGGCAGTGTTGTTGTTGTTTTTAAACCAGGTGGTTGGTGGAAAGGAAATTGAGACCAAATGTTTGCAACAGGCTATGCCCCCACCCTGCCAGAAAATCTGCCAAGAGTCGGGCTTCCATCATCCCCAACCACTGCATCATCAGCTTTGGCTGAGGATGATGGAAGGGATAACAATGCACATCTGGAGGTCAGGAAGCCCCTCCAGATGATGTTCTGTTTTCCTGGCCTGATCCTAAAGATTCAGTAATATGGAAGTGGCAGAAAGAGAGATCATCCTAAGCCTTGCATTGCACTGAGCTACAGAGATAGTCCTTGACTTACGACCAAAATCCATCCCCAAATTCCCATTGCTAAGCAACATGGCTGTTCAGCAAATATGACCCCATTTTATCTTCCTTGCCATCGTCGTTTAGTGAATCGCTGCAGTTCTTAGCTTAGCAACATGGTTGTTAAGTGAATCGGGCTTCCCTTATTGACTCCACTTGTTGGAAGGTTGCAAAAGGGGATCACTGCAGCTGTCATAACTACGAGTCAGTTGGCCAAGCATCTGAATTTTTGATCAGAGGGATGCTGCAGAGGTCCTTAAGTGTGAAAAATGGCCATAAGTCACTTCTTTCTTTGCTGTTGCAACTTACAACGGTCACTAAACGACCAGTTGTTAAGTTCAGGGCTACCTCCCGATCTATGTTGAAATGCCAAATCCAGTGCACTCACTTTCCCCTCCTAATCCCAAAGGTGCTTTTTTCAAGAGACACCTGGACTTTCTTATTTTTCTTTGAAGACATTTTGCTTCTCATTCCAGCAGCTTCTTCAGCTCTGACTGAATGGTGAGGAATGGAAGGATTTATATTCCTTGCAGACAGCTGGCTATTTGCAACCTTTTTAGACAGTCATTGAGGCCACTTGGAAGTTTGTCTGTGTCCTCAGTTGTCCAAGAGGTGCTTTTTCAAGAGGCCGCTGGACTTTCTGGGTTTTTCTCTGAAGACGTTTCTCTTCTCATCCAAGAAGCTTCTTCAGTTCTGACTGGATGGAGGGGAATGGAAGGATTGATACTCCTTGCAGACAGCTGGTCATTTGCATCCTTTTAGAGGGTCGTTGAGGCCACTTGGAGGTTTCTCTGTGTTCTCAGGGTCATCTGAGTAGTGCAAATGGGTGTGGAGCCTCCTTGGAGCTTCTGAAAAGACTGCATTGTAAAAATTTGTGCATTTGTGCTATTTAGGTGACCCTGAAGGCACAGATAAACCTCCAAGTGGTCTCCAGCTCTCAGTTGAATCTATTAGCAGCTGCTCTACATCAGCTATCTCCAGTCTACAACACAGTCCTTTCAGCAGTTCCAAGAAGGCTCCACACCCATTGGCACTACTCAGGTGACCCTGAGATTGCAGATAAGCCTCCAAGTGGTGTCAATGACTCCCTACAAGGATGCAAATGACTAGTTTTCTGCAAGGGATATAAATCCTTCCCTCCTCCACCATCCACTCAGAGCGGAAGAAGCTTCTTGGGATGAGAAGCGAAACGTCTTCAGTCGCCTCCTGAAAAACAACTGAGGACGCAGACAAACGTCCAAGTGGCCCTCAACGACTCGCTAAAACGGATGCAAATGACCAGCTGTCTGCAAGGAGTATCAATCCTTCCATCCCCTGCCATCCAGTCAGAGCTGAGGAAGCTTCTGGGATGAGAAGAGAAACGTCTTCAAAGACAAATACCAGAAACTCAAGTTGTCTCTTGGAAAAAAAAAAAGCAAAAGGCACTTTTGGGACAACCAGGACNTGGAAAAAAAAAAAAAGCAAAAGGCACTTTTGGGACAACCAGGACCTGGGATGACAGAGAATCTCCACAGACAATAGAGGCAGGAGTTTTGCTTGGACGTTCCACTCCCGATGAAAAAAGCCCTTAAGTGGCCGGCCTCCCGCTCCTTCTACCAGCTTTCTAAAATAAGAATTTTATCAGACGGGGCTCGGACGGTGGGCTATTGTGCCGGCCTTAATGCAAGGAAATGCAGGCCATTGTCTTGTTGTAGCAATGGGCATTCAGTCTCCAAACACACAGCCTGTCTTTGCCTGGAAAGGAATGTGTTGGCGCCACTCAAACGGGCTTCCCTTCGGCTCTCCTTTCTACCAATTATTCCAAGGAGCCAAATTCCAATCCCTCCTGCCTCCCACCTCCTGCTGGGATTTGGAAACTATTCCACTGGTCAAGCCGCCGGCCGGGCTCCGTGTGCGTGCCTGCGTGCGCCTCGGGAGCCTTTCCGGAAACCCTTGACTCCTGAATCTGGGGAAAAGCTATTGTGCAGAAAGGTGGGGACGAGATCCATCAGTTGACGCTTGTCTGCCCAAAGGGCCGGCCTTGCCCCATTATGAGAGTGAACAAAGACACTTCCTGCTCTGCTGCAAATAAGTCTTTTTTTTTTTTTTTTTTNTTTTTTTTTGAAACCAAACGTGGAGAACTTGGACCCAAAAATAAAGCAGATGTTTGTGTGTGCTGCGTTCCTCGCTCTGACTGTTTAGACTCCATGCAATTACGATCACAACAGAGCCCAACATTTCTGCTCTTCAGCGAGATGCTTGTTAAGTGAGTTTTGCCCTCTTCCTGGCCACAACTTGCTAAGTGAGTCCAGCGTGGATTTTGCTTGTCAGGAGGCCGGAAAAAGGGGGGAACGCGGGATCCCAGGAGGCTGCGGCCGTCATAAATACGAGTCAGTTGCCAAGCATCCGAATTTGGGGGATGCTGCAACAGCCGTGGGGGAAATGGCCATAAGTTCCTTTTTTCTGTATTGTTGGAGCTTCGAATGTTCACTAAGTGAAACATTGCTAAGCCAAGGATAATGTGATTTGCTTGGTTGGGCTCAGGTTATCAGATTAGCTCCGTGACTCTGGCTTACAAACCGTGGTTTACTCAGAGCAAACAATAATCAATATCATGACAACTGCACTTCCTATAGGAAAGGCTTAGTACACAACCTGCAGAATCGGTTACTGACTACTTCAGCTTTACACAGTCTGGTCTCAGTGCAGTGGTGAGATTACAGTCCCCATTATCCATAGACAAGATGGGGCATACCTACTGTTGCTGAAAAATTTATTTATTATGTTTTTAGCCTGGCTTTGTTACTTTACAAATAACTCAAGGTAGTGAACATATGTAATTGCTCCTTCCTCCTCCTATTTTCCAGGCAACAACTCTGTTGGCTTGGGCTGAAAGAGAGAGACTGGCTCTAACTCAACCAGCTGACTCTTAGGTGGGACTGGAATTCATTAGCCCTGGTGGTTGACCCAAAGTCATCTAACCAGCTTTCATGGGTAAGTTGGGACTAGAACTCACTGTCTCCTGGTGATTGGTCCAAGGTCACCCAGCTGGCTTTCCTGCCTAAGGTGGGACTTGAACTCACCGTCTCCTACTGACTGGCCCAACGTCACCTGGTCATTTTTGATGCTTAAACCAAGACTAGAACTCACTGTCACCTGGTGATTGGCCCAAAGTCACCCAGCTGGCTTTCATGCCTGTCGGGACTAGAACTCACCATCTTCTAGTTTCTGGACCTTAACATCTTCACATTATCTGCCCGAAGACTTTCCTAAAATTATCACGACAACTATGGACCCTGGAAAGACCTTTTGCACACACAGCCTGCATTCCAGAAAACAACCCCCCACCACCACCTCTGGTTTTACTAACTGGAGATAACACAAGAGAGATTTACAACAGGGAGAAAATATCTTCTTGGTTGTATTTTCTACAAATCCCCCAGCTCAGATTCTCATAGGCCAAGGAAACCAAAGCCAATAAAAATAAATCAGGTGTCTGAAGGCCCCGCAATATCTTTGCAGAGAGTTTTAATTACAACTAAGATGCTACTGCTAGCAACTGGGCTTGTATTCAAAACTAAACAGACTGTGGCTTCTAGCAATGCCACGAGGGTCCCTGGGGTCCACACAGACCTGCAGAAATGATTACTGCCTTGTTTTTGACCGATGCTTCTCGCTCCCTCGCACAATGTGGTAATTAGAGGGTGCGGTAATTACACAGCAAGCCCAATTGCAATTACTAAAGAAATCTCCGTGGAGGTGTAAGAAAAGATGACGAAGGCGTGATCAGAAGTGCCAGAGGAGGAAGAGGGACACATAAATCGTGGAAGAATGCATTCCAAATCAGGTTCGAATTGAAACCAGGCCCGGCGCTGTTTCTCTTGTAAAAACCACGGTGAAGAACCAAGACGCCAAAAGACATTAAACCAAAAGCTCCTTTCTGTGAGTAAGGCCACACCTAGATTACTGCATTCAGTTTTGGTCACTGCATCATAGAAAAGATGCTGAGACTCTAGAAAAAGGGCAGAGAAGAGCAACCAGGACAAATCGGGGTCTGGAGACCAAACCATACGATGAACAGTTGCAGGAACTGGGCTTGGCTTGTCGAAGGAAGAGAAGGACCAGGGGAGACAGGAGAGAAGAGAAGCCTTCCAGTATTTGAGGGGCTGCCCCAGAGAGGAGGAAGGGGGTCCAGCTATTTTCTAAAGCCCCCAAAGGCCAGACAAGGAACAATAGATGGAAGCTGAATAAGGAGAGATTCAACCTGGAACTAAGGAGAAACTTTCTCACTAACAATCAACCCGTGGAACAGAAGTTGCCTTCGGAAGTTGTGGGAGCTTCATCCCTGGAGGCTTTCAAAAAGAGATGGACCCCCATCTGTTAGAAGAGGTGTAGGGTCTCCTGATTGGGAAGGGGGTTGGATTAGATGACTTGCAAGGTCCCTTCCAATTCTGTTAATCTAGCCAATGTGAACTAAGATGATTTAAAGGCCTGGAGACTAAAGCATATGAAAAACAATTGCAGAATTTGGGTTTGGCAAGTCTAGAGAAAAGAAGGACTGGCGGGGTGTGTGTGTGTGTGACATGATAGCAGGATTCCAGTATTTGAGGGGCTGCCCCCAAAAAGAAGGGGGTCAATTTATTCTCCAAAGCACCACAAGGCAGGACAAGAAGCAACGGATGGAAACTAATCAAGGAGAAATGCAACCTGGAAATAAGGAGGAATTTTCTAAGAGGGAGGACAATCAACCCATGGAACAGAAGTTGCCTTCAGAAGTGGTGGGAGTTCCATCACTGGAGGCTTTCAAGAAGGGACTGGACTGCCATCCATCAGGAATGGTGTAGAATCTCCTGCTTGAGCGGTGGGTTGGACTAGATGACCGACAAGATCCCTTCCAACTCTGTTAATCCATAATGTAAACCCAATGCCGTCCTAATTGTCGCGACCATATATTTCCTCCATTTGCGACAGACCTGCCTGTGCTCCCCACTCCTGTGCTGGTGTGTCATGGTGACCCAGCCATATTCTGGTCCTGTCCGGATGTCGGGTTGTCTCATGTTGATGGGGGACCGATTTTAGGGGCTATTTCGGTTCTGATTGTGTGGAAAGGCTGGTTTTCGGCGCCGCCACTGGAAGATGACATGAAACAATCCATGGACAGAATACACACGATGACCGAAAACCCAGAAGAGAGTTGAAGGGCATGCAGCTCTTAAAATGGAGCCTGGATCCACACACCAGGAATGATGGGTTGGTGGTGGTCTGGTGCTACTTGTGGTGGTTATGGGTTATAGGGCTAATGATGTTCATATGATAAGGTGTCCTACTCAAATACCATATTGGTAGTAATTGCGGGCGTTGGCGAAGATAGCTGGATGGTGGCTGGGGTAATGGGATAATCATTTTATTATTACATACTGCATAAATATAGCTTTAGAGTGAGTTTACAACTTAGAGCTGACTTGATACGACATTGCTTGGTTGTTGCTTGATGTTGCTGCATGGAAGGAAATTAAAAACCTCATTACCTGCTTGGAGGGAGTAGTCTTTCTGTCGGAGCAGACTGTGAAGAATGGCTGAGGCTAATCATGACAGCAGTATTCCAGCATTTGAGGTGCTGCCACAAAGAGGAGGGGGTCAAATTATTCTCCAAATCATCTGAAGGCAGGATCAGACATAACGGATGGAAACTATACAAGGAAAGAAGCAAGCTGGAATGAAGGAGGAACTTCCTTAACAATGAAAACAGTTGGCCAGTGGAACCACTTGCCACCAGAAATTATGGGTGCTCCAACATTGGAGGTTTTTAAAAAGAGACTGGGCAGCCACCTGTCTGAAATGGAATAGGGTTTCCTGCCTGAGCAAGGGTTGGATTAGAAGACCTCTAAGGTACCTGTAGCTCTATTCTGAATTTGAAATGGAAATTGCCCCAGCTGATATGCCATAGGGAACAATTAGCCACGTGGGATACACCCAGGATGTGGATGTATGGGGCTCTGGGTCAAGGCCCTGGGGGCTGCAACTGCCAAGGTTGGACACCCCTTAGCAACTTTTCAGAATTGTGGACTTCAACTCCCAGAATTCCTCAGTGGGCACATAGCGATTGAAAGGGCTGGCAGGGGCATCCTGGGAGTTGAAGCCCACACATCTTCAAGTTGCCACGGTCAAGTGTTCATGAAGCCCGTAACGTCTGTGAAGCTTGAAGAATTGAAGGGGCTTGAAACGGTGTTGGTCTCCTGCTTGGGCAGGGGGTTGGGCTAGATCAGGAGTCGCCAACCTTTTGGACTTCAGAGATCCCCACACTCATCATTTTAAATCCCGCGGACCAGAGACCCTGGGGAAATCCCAAAAGAAAGTCTGCAGGAAAATTCCCTACCCCGTTTTCCTACCAATCAATCATTCTTTTTTCCTTGGGATTGCAGGATACCAGCTCCAGCTCCGTTCTCGGGGAGAGAGAGACTTTTGGTTTCATGCAAGGAAAACAGCAGAAGCAGCAGAAGTCTTTTTTTCTCTCCCCCAAAATCTGCCAGAAATTAATCTTTGTGTCTTTGTGGTGCTGGTGCAGCCTCTTGGAGCTGGAGGCCTTGCAGGGGCCCAAAGACTCATTTCTGGCAGAGTTTGGGGGAGAGAAAGAAAGACTTTGGCTGCTTTCCTTGCGTGCAGCCAAAAGCAGCAGAAGAAAGAAGTAGCCCGGTGGCCAGGCGATGCACGTGGGGCGAGTGGAGCACGTTCTCCCACTCCGCCCTTTCCTCCCTCCCCTCCCGACCTCGTGTTGTTTGCAATCCAAGCGATGCAAGCCTTGTGTTTCCATGGGCCACGTGGGCAGCGCAGCCTTCTGTTCCCATGCAGCCTGGATTAATTGCTTTGGGGAGGACATTTCTCTGCGGACCACCCAAATTTTCTCATGGACCACCAGTGGTCCCCAGCCCACTGGTTGGTGACCACTGGGCTAGATGACCTGCAGGGTCCCTTCCATCTCTCTTCTGATTAACCGAGAGCTTCATTGTCAGAAATTTCAGGGCCACGCAGCCAGCATAATAGCAGTGAGATCACACCGAGGGATGTTTACCTGTGTGTCATCTTCCCCGGCGTTCAAACTGTTTTCAGTTTACAAGACTGTTTCCTGTGAGTAAAACAGGCTGTTGCATCCCTCCCTTTGAAGCAAGCGGGGAGGACTGAGACAAACAATTTCCCCCGTCATTCTGACCTCAATTATCTGGGTTGTTCCTTCTCAATCTCTTTTTCTTCCTTTCGAGGGTGACAAATAGACACAGTCACAAACTTCAGGTGATCCTCGACTTACAACTGTTTGCTTAGTGATCGTTTATAGTTACAATGGCAATGAACGAAGGGAGAGACGGCCATTTGTCCCACTTACGACCGCTGCAGCATTATCAGGTCCCCCTTAAAAGTCCTTCTTTTGTCTAGACTAGCCAAACCCAAATCCTGCAGCCGTTCTTCATATGTTTTAGTCTCCAGGCTTTTAATCCGGTGGTGAGGTTCAAAAACTTTTTACTACCGGCTCTGTGGGTGTGGCTTGATGGGCATGGCAGGGGAAGGTTACTGCAACATCCCCATTCCCTCCCCACCCCACTAACCTGCTTTCCAGCTCTGTTCTCCTGTACTGGTCTGAATCTGCTGAATACCACCTCTGGAGGAGGAGAAGAGGAGAAGGAAGGAAGAAAGGGGAGGAGGTGATGGGATTCAAATTTTTTTTACTACCGGTTCTGCGGGTATGGTGTGGCTTGGCAGGGGAAGGATACTTCAAAATCCCCCTTCCCTCCCCACCCCACTAACCTGCTTTCCAGCTCCATTCTCCTGGGCAGGGCAACCAAAGGAGACCCAGCCAATCAGCTGGGACTCAATGGGAGGCAGAGAAGAGATGGGGTTGCTGGGGCCAGTCAGAGGTGGGATTGGCTGGTTCTCCCAACTACTCCAAATTTCCACTACCGGTTCTCCAGTACTGATCCAGACCGGCTGAATCCCACCTCTGCTTCAGTCATCATAGCTGCTCTTCTCTCATCTCAACGTCTTTTTTGTAGTGTTGGTGACCCAAAATGGATGCAGTGTTCCAGATATGGCCTTACTAAGGCTTTATGAATTACTACTTCACGCAATCTTGATTCTATGCCTCTGTTTACACAACCAAGGATTGCATTCATTGTTTTGGCTGCTGCCTTACACGGCTGGCTCATGTTTAAGTGGAACTCCAAGGTCCCTCTCACAGGGACTGTTTTTGAGCCAGGTGTCGCCTAATCCATACTTGTGCCTTTGGGTTTTTTTTCCTGCCTAAATGGAAAGCTTTGCTTTTATCCACGTTCGGCTATTCCTGCCCGTTTAGTACGATCTGCAGATCTGGTCAGTTCTCCTTCTATTCCCTCTTGTAAGTCATTGATGAAGATATGGAAGAATCCTGGGCCTAAGACGGAACATTATAGTAGACCCCACTACCAGAGATGGGCTTCTACTGGTTCACACCAGTTCAAACTGGAAGTTAATTTGACATCTGGTTCATCAAACTGGTAGTTGCAATGACTGGCTGGCCCTGCCTGCCCCGCCCTGCCACTCCCAGGAGTCTCCACGTGGCCCGTTTTGGATCCCAGGTAAGTGAGGAAGCTCAGGGAGGGCAAAAAATGGGCCTCCCAGAGGCTCTGGAAGTCCAGAAACAGGCCCATTTCCGGCCTCAACAGAGCCTCTGGTGCACGAGGAAGGCAAAAACGGCCCCCACCATGGTGCAGGAGGCCACGAGGCCACACCCACCATGGCCACGCCCACTCAGCAATCAAACAGAGAACTGGTTGCTAAATATTTTGAACCCCACCCCTGCCTACTGCTTACTTCCCTCCATGTGGACTTAGATACATTCAGGACCACTTGTTGAGTATGGTTTGTCAGCCAGGGACAAATCCATTTGGTGGTGATGTTGTCCATTCCAGGGTCACCAACCTTTTGGACCTCAGGGACCACCAAACTCATAGTTTTATATCCGCGGACCAGAGACTCTGGGAAAATCCCCCCAAAATTCTGCAGGAAAATTCCCTACCCCATTTTCCTATCAATCGTTCTTTATTTGCGATTGCAGGATACCGTCTCCAGCTCTGTTCTCAGGGAGAAAGAGAGAGAGAGAGAGAGACTTTTGGCTTCATGCAAGGAAAGCAGCAGAAGTTTTTCTTGCTCTGCCCCAAACTCTGCCAGAAACGAGTCTTTGCAGCACAGCCTCTTGGAGCAGGAGGCCTTTCAGGGTCCCAAAGACTCATTTCTGGTAGAGTTTGGGGGAGAGAAAGAAAGACTTTTGCTGCTTTCCTTGCATGCAGCCAAAAGCAGAAGAAGGAGAAAGAAGCGGAAAGAAACAGCCCAGTGGCCAGGCAAGGCACATGGGGCGAATGGGGCAAGTTCCCCCCTCTGCCCTTTCCCCCTTCTCCTCACTACCTTGTGTTGTTCTCAATGCAAGTGATGCAAACCTTATGTTCCCGTGGACCATGTTGGTGACACAGCCTTGTGTTTCCATGCAGCCTGGATTAATTGCTTTGGGGGTGACATTTCTCTGCAGACCACCAAAATTTTCTCTCGGACCAGTAGTGGTCCACAGCTCACTGGTTGGTGACCACTGGTCTATTCTAGCTTTTTCTAGCTTATCAAGAAGTAGGTTCTGGTCTACTTTGTCAAATGCCTTATTGAAATCTAAACATATTATGTCCACAGCATTTCACTGGTCTACTAATTTAGTCACTTTATCAAAGAATGAGATAAGATTGGTTTGGCACGATCTGTTTTTAACAAACCCATGCTGGCTACGACCAGTTGTAACTTTATTTGCTTCCCGTTGTTCGCAGACCATTTTTTTAAAATTATTTTTTCCAGGAATTTCCCAAGTATTAATGTTAGACTGATTGGTTCAGTCTATCATCTATACTTGGGAAGATCTTGGAAAAGATACTAATTTTTTAAAAGAAGATCTGCAAACAACTGGAAGCAAATAAAGTTATTAGTAGTAGTGATCTGGAGCTTTAGGTGTGGAGCAAGATCTGAAGCTCACCCACGCTGAGCCCTCCCAGGTAGGGGTCTCCAACCTTGACTCCTTTAAGAGTTGTGGACTTCAACTCCCAGAGTTCCTCAGCCAGCGAAACTGGCTGAGGAAGTCTGGGAGTTGAAGTCCGCATGTCTTAAAGTGGCCAAGGTTGGAGACCCCTGCTCCCAGGAATATCCGACCTATGGTACCCAATGAGTAAACCTGGATTTGCAACTCAAGAGTTCCTGTTCTCTTCACTATTTTGCAGAAATGACTTGTTTACCCATGAGGAATTTAGAGCAGTTGTTGCCATAACAACCAAACACTGAATGATGAATGCCTTGTCTCCATGCCATGTGGCTTCCTGGAGTTTACATACCCAGCCAGCCCATGATTTGGGAAAGTGTCCTCCCAAAGCTGTCTCTTAACCATGATTTAGCTCCAGAGACCCTCCCCAGATCTTTTCTGGGAAGGCTTGCTCCTGACCACCAGGTGATGGGAAAGAAGAAGAAGAAGAAGAAGAAGAAGAAGAAGAAGAAGAAGAAGAAGAAGAAGAAGAAGAAGAAGAAGAAAGAAGAAGAAGAAGAAGAAGAAGAAAAGCAGAAGAAGAAGAGGAGGAAGGAGGAGGAAGGAGGAGGAGAGAGGAGGAGGAGGCAGGAGGGAAGGAGGAGGAAGGAGGAGGAGGAGGGAGGAGGAGGAAGAAACAAAAGGAGGAGAAAGAAGAAGGAAAAGAACAAACAAGAAAAAAAGATACAAAAGAAGAAGAAGGAGGGAAGAGGAGGAGGAGGAAAAAACAAACAAAAAGATACAACCCAGAAGAAACAACTGTTTTGAAGAGAAACAACGCCAAGAAGAAACAAGGAGGAGGAGGAGGAGGAGGGGGAGAGTTGGAAGGGACCTTGGAGGTCTTCTAGTCCAACCCCCTGCTCAGGCACCTACCATTTCAGACAAGTATTTGTCCAATCTCTTCTTAGAAAGTTTTGGAATTGGAAGCCAGATTCGCTTAACAATGGTGTTGTTGCAGTGATTCACTTAACAACTGTGGGGAGGAAGGTCACAAAACGGGGCCAAAAACCCTCCCTTAATGGATGTCTCATTTAGCAACAGAAATTTTGGCCTCCGATGTGGTTGAGGGTTACCTGTATTTATTTTTGCTTTGTGTTCACTTCTAGATGAAATGGACAGCCATAGAAAGCAAAATAAATAAGATTTTTATTTTTAAATGTATTTATTTATGAATTAAACATCTATGCTTATTAAAAACAATCAACTAAAATGATAAAGAATATAAAAAGCAATAGTACAGTGTGATGACCCAAATGGGTGTGGCACAAAGGCAACTCAGTCAAATAAGCAAGAAAAAGTCCCCTTTCTTATCTCCAACTTTGCCCCCAATGTCCTGGTTACCTTCAGCTGGAGAAAAAACTCTCCCAGGTGGAAATTCAGTCTGAAAACGAAGTACACACAAACTGTTATTAAAAATCCACACAAACCAGGCTGCAGTGATTAACTTGATTAAGTTAATCAATGCTTAACAATTAAGTTAATTAACAATTAAGTTAATCGATGCAGGAGAAGGAATTGCAGACTTGAAAGGCCAGCAAAACACACACACTTGGGAAGACACCAGGAACACAGATAAGCCTCCACGATACCAGATAATTCATGATTTACTCCCAACAGTTTGCTGTGTGTAGCTTCCCTTTTTAAAAGCTGTGTTCCCAGCTGCAGCTAATGAAGGGAATCAGGGCCCTTTCCCCCCTGGTAAGCCATGCAACCCACATTGCTCCCTTCTCCATTCCTCCCTGTGTGCCCTAGGATGAAGAGGGGGTGGGCTTGGGTCTGAACTCCCTCTCCCTTGTTCTACCTCTTTCCTGCTCTGCCCAGCTGGACTTTGTCCTTCCTCAGTTTCCTCCACAGCCAACGGAGCCACACCCCCGCTCCCTGTTGGCTGTTTGGCTTCCCCTTCTGAATCAAGAGTCCAACAGGGGCATGACACACAGTCACAAATTGGGGTCATTCCAGAACATTCTCTTCTCTCAACCCACCCCAACAACCCTGTGAGGTAGGCTGGGCAGAGACAACAAAATAACGCTGGTCTCAAGTCAGAGCAGGATTTAAGCTGTTAAGTTAGAAACATGGTCACTAAGTGAATCTGGCTTCCCCACTGACTTGTCAGAAGGCTGCAAAAAAAGGGGATCACGTGACCCTGGAACACTGCAACGGTCATAAATATGAAGCAGTTGTCCAAAGTTTGGATTTTAATCTCGTGACTGTGGGGGAATCTGCATCAGTCGTAAGTGTGAGAAGCGGGCATAAGCCAATCACTAAGAGACAATGAGTTCTAGTCCCGCCTTATGCATGAAAGCCAGCATGGTGACCTTGGGCCAATCACCAGGAGATGGTGAGTTCTAGTCCTACCTTAAGCCATGAAAACTGGTTGGGTGACAGCCATATAAAATGTTGCTGTGAGATTGGTAGCAAGCAAATCGAATTAATTCTTTTTAAAAACTAAGCACTCTGGGAATTGCAAAACCAACAGATCAGCAGAGGCTCGTCTTGAATTAAGATGCTTTACCACCTGCCGATTAGTGCAAACGTCGCTGATAAATTCTGGATATGTAGATCTTTAAACATTTGATTATTCCTTTAGCAAATATTCCACTTTGCTGTTTGGTGCTAAATGCTGGCAAATACTTTTCACGAGGCTCAGAAATAGTGTGTCCTTGGGTGTCCCAAAAGCATTTTTAAACATTCAGGTTCAGGGAATTCGCATTTACCATTCTTTGGGGTTATCCACTGGCCTTAGAAAAATGGTACAAAAATGCTATAAATATGAATACATTTTTAAGAACTTATTATGCAACCCATCAAGACAGACACTTCAGAGAGTAACTTAGGGTCATTGTACACTGCAGGAGTCCAAAAGAGGGTTGTGAAAATATCGACAGACCTCTCACATAAACTGTTTCAACTGCTATCCTCAAAAGGACGCTCGAGAGCCCTGCACACCAGAACAACTAGACGCAAGGAGAGTTTTCCCCGAACGCCATCGCTCTGCTAAACAACTAATTCGCTCAACACCGTTCCAACTATTTACAAAGTCTGCACTACTGTTCCTGTTAATCGCATCACTCCTTATCAACCCATCCCCTCCCATTTGTGACTGTATGACTGTAACTTTGTGGCTTGTATCCTTATAATTTACATTGACTGTTTCCTAGTATGATTTGAAGGCTTATTGTTCCCTACGACTATTATTAAGTGTTGTACCTGATGATTCTTGACGAATGTGTTTTATTGTTTCTTTATGTCCACTGAGAGCATTTGCGCCAAAGACAAATTCCTTGTGTGTTCAATCATACTTAGCCAATAAAGAATTCTATTCAATTCTATTCAATTCTATTCTGTTCTGTTCTGTTCTGTTCTATTCTATTCTATTCTATTCTATTCTATTCTATTCTATTCCATTCCATTCCATTCCATTCCATTCCACTCCATTTTCTATTCTGTTCTGTTCCATTCTATTTTATTCTATTATTTTCTGTAAAAATGAAGAGGTTTCAAGTGTCTGGGTAATATAATTCATTTAGTGACCTTTCCAAGTTACAACAGCACAAAATGACTGTGTTTCATACTTACGACCATTGCAGCAACCACGTGACTCCAAAATTCACACACTTAGCACTGATTCACATTTATGATGGTTGCTATGCCCCGGGGTCCCTGGCAATCCCCTTTTGCAACCATCCAACAAGCAGAGTCAATGGAGAAGCCAGATTCACTTAACAACCATGTTTCTAACTGAACAACTGCCAGGATTCATTGAACAAAGGTGCCAAGAAAGGTCATCAAAGGAGGGAAAACTCACTTAACAACCATCATGGTTAGCAACCAGAATGTGCTGGGCTCAACTGGGCTTCCTCATTGACCTTGCTGGTGAGAAAGTCACAAAATTTATGCAACCGTCATAAATATGAGTCAGTTGCTAAGCTTCTGAATTCTGGTCATGTGACCATGGGGATGTTGCAACGGTTGTATGAAAAATGATCATAAATAACTTTTTTCAGTGGTGTGACTTCAAACGGTCACTAAATGAACTCTTGTAAGTCAAGGACTACCTGTATCATTACTATTACTATTATTACTATACTATTATTATTACAACTACTCTTATTACAATTACTATTACTATCACTATTACTATTACTAGTATTGCTAGTGCTATTATTATTACTACTACCATTATTACTATTAGTACTACTGTTATTACTACTACCATTATTACTACTATTACTACTATTATTATTGCTATTATTACTACTACTATTACTACTATTATTGTTACTACTACTATTATTAATATTACTACTACTATTATTATCTTTCACATATTCTCTCCTTTCTCCTCTCATTGGTATGATTATTGTGATTTACTATGACCCAGGTGCTTGGCATGTACACTGAGAATTAGCACCGGAGCCAAATTCCTTGGCTGTGTAATCACACAATTGAAGTATTTTACTCTAGTCTAAAAATGAATGTCAAAGGATCTTGGCCGCCACAGAACAGGAAACAATGGGTGCTGCCACCTAGTAGAGCTCAGAAGAAATGCTAAATTTTTCTGATGAGTAATGAAGAAGTACAAGTTGTTCTTGACTTACGACCAGAATGGAGCCTGCCTATTTAATGACCAGAATGTCACCAGATTTTAAAAACCTTTTTCTTGCGGCAGTCGTTAAGCAAACTCACTGGTCGTTAAATGAACCCATTGTTCACCACCGCCTGGTTTTGCCAGAAATTGGAAGTGACTTTCATTTTGTGGTTGGCAAAAAAGGTGGACATGTGACCACAGCAGGCTGCAATTGGCAGTAAATGGGGCTGTGTTGCCAAGTCCTGAAGTGCCGTCATGTCGGTGATGCAATTTCAGAAGCAGCTCCCATTTTCCAGACAGTCATAACTTCAAACGGTCACTAAGTGATGGTCATAAGTAGAAGACCACCTCTAGACCAGGTGTGTCCAAGCTTGGCCAGTTTAAGACTTGTGGACTTCAGTTCCCAGAAGTCCCCAACCAACTATGCTCCTCCTCCTCTTTCTCTCTTCCTTTTCCTCTTCCCTCTCCTCCTCCTCCCTCTCTTCCTTCCTCTCTTCCCCTCCTCCTCCCTCTTCTCTTCCTCCTGTTCCCCCTCTTCCTCCTCTTCCATCTTTCTCCTCCTCCCCCCCTTCCCCATTCTCTATTTCCTTCCTCCTCCTTTCCCCATTCTCCTTCATCTCCTTCTCTTTTTCTTTCTCCTTCTCATTTTCCTCCTTAGTTTCCTCCTCCTCCCTTCTCCCTTCTCCTTCATCTCCTTCCCTTTCTCCTTCTTTCTCCTCTTCCTCCTTTCCCCATTCTCCTTCATCTCCTTTCCTTTCCCTATTCTCTTTCATCTTTCTCCTTCTCATTTTCCTCCTTAGTTTCCTCCTCCTCCCTCCTCCTTCATCTCCTTCCCTTTCTCCTTCTTTCTCCTCTTCCTCCTTTCCCCATTCACCTTCATCTCTTTCTCCTTCTCATTTTCCTCCTTAGTTTCTTCCTCTTTCCTTCTCCTTCATCTCCTTCCCTTTCTCCTTCTTTCTCTTCCTCCTCCTTTCCCCATTCTCTTTCATCTTTCTCCTTCTCATTTTCCTCCTTAGTTTCTCCTCCTCCCTCCTCCTTCATCTCCTTCCCTTTCCTTCTTTCTCCTCCCCCTCCTCCTCCTTTCCCTATTTTCTTTCATCTCTTTCTCCTTCTCATTTTCCTCCTTAGTTTCCTCTTCCTCCCTTCTCCCTTCTCCTTCATCTCCTTCCCTTTCTCCTTCTTTCTCCTCCTCCTCCTTTCCCCATTCTCCTTCATCTCTTGCTCCTTCTCATTTTCCTCCTTAAGTTTCCTCCTCTTCTTCCCCATTCTCCATCTCCTTCCCTTTCTTTTTCTCCTCCTCCTCTTCCCTTCCCCATTCTCCTTCACCTCCTTCCCTTTCCCCTTCTTTCTCCTCCTCCTTTCCCTATTCTCTTTCATCTCTTTCTCCTTCTCAATTTCCTCCTTAGCTTCTTCCTCCTCCCTTCTCCTTCATCTCCTTCTCTTTCTCCTTCTCATTTTCCTTCTTAGTTTCTTCTTCCTTCTCCCCCCCCCCACCGCCTTCCTGCCTTGACTTCCGCTGTTTTAAGTCACCTTGTAGACTTTCCAGCTTTGTCTCCGAGGCTCTCTCTCCCNCCCCCACCGCCTTCCTGCCTTGACTTCCGCTGTTTTAAGTCACCTTGTAGACTTTCCAGCTTTGTCTCCGAGGCTCTCTCTCCCCAGTGTCTCTCCTCAAATCTTGGAGATCCCACCTCCTTCCTTCATGCTTGGCTGCTTCCGACTGACGTTGCCCTAGTGCACCCTGATACCATGTGGAAGGACCCATCTGCCCACATCTTTGCCGAGCAAAGAAAAGCACTTTTTGTTTAAAAAAAAGAAAATCCCACAAAACCAGAAATTGCAGATTGTACCAATCGAATCACACACACACACGGAGACAGAGAAGCTGAAAATAGAAGATGGTAATACCCCATGGAGGGAATAATAATAATAATAACAATAATAACAACAACAATAACAATTACAACAACAAAAATAACAGTAACAATGATAGTAGCAGTAACAACAATAACAGCAACAGCAATAATAATAATAATCCCACTCTGACTAGTGATTTGTGATACAAAACCCAGCATAGTTATCTCATTTGCTGTGTACACTGTTGTTTTTTGTATATAATAATAATAATAATAATAATAATGAAAACCAAGCCAACCATCAACAAATGAAGATAAACAGTGAAGCCAAAGAGGGAAAGGAGGAAGGAAAAAAATGTCATATTTTTCAGGAAAACAAAATGCTACCCACCATCCAATACTTTACAAATTCTCCCCTGCATAACCAGGGTTCGAACAGGACACGAGGCCTCGGTGCAGTTGCGATGTCTCCCGTAATGCCAGCTGCCCAGTCATGGCATTGCCCACAACTGACAACTCATAAAACATTCCTATGCATGTTTTAGTAGTTGTCATTAAAAAAAGAGGGAGGAAGGAAATCTGGAAGAGCCATGCAGCAGTTTGGAAGCGAAAGTACATTCCAACTCTTATCTTTAAAAGATTGTAAATAAACTACCAGAGCTTTTGCCTGGGAATATATTTAATTGGAGAATGTGATGGTTGACACTTAGCCTGTGAACATGCTCAATTGGAGAATCTGATTTATGACACACCCGGGGGGAGGGGGAAACAGGGTCACAGGGGACCGTAAATTATGTATGCCAGAGTTGGCTTCATTTAGGTCTGTGATGGTGAACCTATGGCACGCATGCCACAGGTGGCACACAGAGCCATTTGTGCTGGCACGCGAACTGCAGGCAAACTTACCTCACTGTGCATGCGTGCGCCTAACAGCTGATTTTTGGCTGGTTTGAGGCCTTTTTTGGCCTCCCAAAGGCTTGAAGAAGGCTTCTGCAGGCTTCTGTAGGCTTTGCAGGCTGAAAACTAGCCCCATTTTCATCACTTCTGTTTTTCCCAAAATACAAGAAGTGATGAAATGGGCCTAGTTTTCGTCCTGCAAAGCCTGAAGAAGCCTTCCTCAAGCCTCTGGGAGGCCAAAAAAGGCATTAAGCCAGCTGAAAATCAGCTGGGAGGTGCAGTGCAGGTAAGGGTGGGGTGGGAGTGTGGGGATTGCATGTGCATGTGTAGGGGGCATGGGGGGGGCGTGCATTGCCTTCTGGGTGCTGGCATGCAAGCACAAGCGTGCAAGCATGCACACAATTTTAGCCACCACTGATTTAGGTTAATGCCGACATTTTGCTTCTCATAAATCTTTTGGATTTTTTTGAAGTTTGGCTCAAGAATCATGATTTAATGAGGGCAATTGCTGGAATCCTGACACAGACATCCTAAGGATCATAAGTCGAGATTGAAGGCTTGGCATGAAGCAGGAAGCCAGCTCTGCTGCAGGATATTTAACACAGCGTAGTGCGAGGTATCAAATCAGTTGGTGATGTGGGTCATTGTTGGTGTTGACTTAGTGTCCTCGGGGGTTTGTGAGTTGTACATATCCTGTTGTAGTTTGTTTGTTCCTTCCTCCCTCTGCAAGGCAAAATACTTATTCATTTAGTGACTATTCAAATTTAGAACGAGACTGAAAAAGGTGACTCATGACCGGTTTTCCCACTTACGACTGTTGTGGGATCCCCGGGGTCACGTGATCAAAATTCTTGTCCACTGACTCATTTTTATGACCGTCACAGCATCCCAAGGCTCACGTCATCCCTGTTCTGCAACCTTCCGATAAGCAAAATAAGTGGGGAAAGCCTGATTCACTTAACAACCAGGTGACTAACTTATCAAATGGCAGTGATTCACTTTAACAACAGCGACAGGAAAGGTGGGGCAAAATTCACTTAACAAAGGTCTCGCTTAGGCATGGAATTTTGGGGCTCAATTATTGGTCGTAAGTCAAGGACCACCTGTTTTTAGGCACAGACAACTGCAAGCAGGATCAATGGTGAGAACCACTAAATCAGGGGTCCCCAAACTTGGCCACTTTTAAGATTTGTGGACTTCAATTCCCAGAATTCTCCAACCTGGGGAATTCTGGGAGTTGAAGTCCACGAGTCTTAAAGTGGCCAAATTTGGAGATGCCGGCTGGGGAATTCTGGGAGTTGAAGTCCACAAGTCTTCAAGTGGCCAAGTTTGGAGACCTCTGCTCTAAATTGATATGGTACAGTCCTCTCTTCATCAAGCCCAACCCTTAGTTGTCATAGACACACCCATTTGTTTGCTCTTCCCCCCCCCCAAAAAAAAAAAACAGGAAAAGGTTGTCAGTCCAGTCTACTTCTCACTGCCAGGTGGATGGGCAGGGCGACAAGAACCACTAGGCCAGGTTCAAAATCAGGGGGATGTCATTGTACGAGTTGGACACTCATTTCATAACCGAATAATAGAGTTGGAAGGGACCTCAGAGGTCTTCTAGTCCAATCCCTGACTCCGGCAGGAAGCCTTATATAGTAACAGTATATACAATTTCAGACAAAGCTCTTAAAGTGAGAATCCAGGTAACTTTAAGCCTTGGGGGGGGGGACTTTTAACTCCCAAAGAATTCCCTTG
>BHFT01024934.1:0-15601 GCA_004320025.1 Laticauda laticaudata | reverse complement strand
GAATAGAATAGAATAGATGTTAGAATGTAGAATAGAATAGAATATAATTGAATTAGAATAGAATAGAATAGAATAGAATAGATATTGGAATGTAGAATATGATAGATATATTGGAATGTAGAATAGAATAGAATAGATATTGGAATGTAGAATAGAATGGAATAGAATAGAATAGAACAGAATTAAAATAGAATTAGAATAAATATTGGAATGTAGAATAGAATTAGAATAGAACAGAATAGAATTAGAGTAGAATAGAATTAGAATAGAATTAGAATAAATATTGGAATGTAGAATAGAATAGAATAGAAATAGAATAGAATAAATATTGGAATATAGAATAGAGAATAGGATAAATATTGCAATATTGAATAGAATAGAATTAGAATAGAATTAAAATAGAATTAGAATAAATATTGGAATGTACAATAGAATTAGAACAGAATAGAATTAGAATAGAATAGAATAAGAGTAGAATAGAATTAGAATAAATTTTAGAATAGAGAATAGAATAAATATTGGAATATAGAATAGAATGTAGAATAGAATAGAGTGGAGTGGAGTGGAACAGAATAGGAATAGAATGGAATCTAGCGGAGCAGAACGAAACAGAACAGAATAGAATAACAGAGTTGGAAGGGACCCTGGAGGTCTTCTAGTCCAACCCTCTGCCAAGGCAGGAAACCCTACACCACTTCAGACAAAATGGTCATCCAACATCTTTTTAAAAGCTTCCAGTGTTGGAGCATTTACAACCTCTGGAGACAAGTTGTTCCACTGATTAATTGAAATTAATTCAAAGTGTGGCTGCCTTACTTTGCTCGTGTTTGCCTCCTCAGAAAAGTACCAAAACGGCAACCGAAGTGGGCCGAACTTTTGCCACCATGTTTTCGGACATCACCTTCCGACAGAAACTTCTGGAAACCAAGACGGAGGAAGAATTCAAAGAGGCTTTGGTCCACCAGCGTCATTTGCTGATGGTGGTCAACCAGAGGCCCTCGGCAGTGACCGGTGACCACAAGGCTCATGGTTCCAAACCGCTGAAGGTACAGGAGGATGGGCATGGCCATTGCCTGGTTTCAGGTCCTTGGAATACGACCGTGTCTCTCTTAGAAGAGTTGCTCTCGTCCTAAGTTCAAGGAAGTGTAATGACAGGTGGTCCTCGATTTACGGCCACAATTGAGCCCAGAGTTTCCATGGCTAAGCAAAAGAGTCACGTTTTGTGACCTCCCTCGCCAGAGTTGTTGAGTGCATCTCCACGGTTACGAACTTAGTCCCGTGGTTGTTAAGTGAATTGGGCTTCCCCATGGCTGGTCAGAAGGTCGCAAAAAGGGATCATGTGATTTCCACCCCCTCCCCCAGGGATGCTGCGACTCGTAAATCTGAGACAGCGGCCAAGGGTCCATGCTTTGATCCAATGCCCCTGGCATGGCTGCAACGGTCATAAGTGTGAAAAATCTGTGATACCTGTACGAAAATAATTTTTATGCTCCGCTACATAACCTCACCTGGAGGAGGAGGTTGGTTGAAAGTTCACGGATAAAGACCCTCAAAGACGGACAGGGGAGCAGCCGGCCAGCAAACAACAGAAAGCGAAATTCATTTTGGGGGATCCTTGGTGCTCTCTGGGCTTGGTGGTTTTCTTGCGGACGTTTCATTACCAGACTAGGTAACGTCATCAGTGCTAGAAGAGAGTGGAGTTTGAGAGGGGGAGGGAGGGAGGGAGGAACGAAGGAACGAAGGAAAGGAAGGAAGGAGGAGGAGGAGGAAGACTATAGGGTCCTCGGTGCTCTCTGGGCTTGGTGGTTTTCTTGTGGACGTTTCATTACCCAGCTGCGTAACATTATCAGTGTTAGCCAATCAGATGTTTCTGATTACTGTGCTGTTACTACATCGGTAGGATGTTACTTTGTTGGGTGATGAAATACCTGAAAGAAAACCACCAAAGTCAGGCCCCACAGTCCTCCTGCTCCTCCTCCTCATCTTCCAATCCACAAACCTCACTCTCTTCTCTTCTGAAACCCTTGCAAGAACATCATCAAGCTCAGAGAACACCAAAGACCTTATAGTCGGCTTCCTCGGCTCCTTCCTCTCTCCGCGTCCTGGCTCCTCGCGTCGCTCCTCGCTGCGCCCCTATCCATCTGTGCAATCCTTCTCCTCGCTGAGGTCACTGGATTTGTCCGTTGACCGTAGGGCTGGTGTATAGTGGAATGACATCTTTTTAAGAATAGCCACCGGGGGAAGTTAGAGAATACCAAGAGACCGACGCACAGCTACCTTGCCGCTCCGCTCCTCGCTCCTTCCACCAAATGTCCTTCTTCTGGCCGTTGCTGACGGCACGTTCGATAGGTATTTCGTCCCTAGTTAGGTGAATGAACGATGCTGCAAGAAAACCAACGCAAAGCTCAACTCCCGACCTCATATTCTTTTTCTCAAAATCAACTTTGCCTGAGTGGCGTGGTTTCGATGGCTCTGCGGGTGCAAAAAGCCAGGGCCACCTGGGCGCCTCTTTTGGTGCGTACTGTGGAGCATCACCTGTGCCATTGTTGGGAAGGGCCTTGCTAGCTTTCCCGCCTCCTCCTCCTCTTTGGTGAAAGTTCCTCCAGCGTACTAGGGTGCCCGCTCCTCTGCCTTTTCTTTGGAGACATGAGGCCCGGCCTACGACTTTTTTCCTGCCTGGCTGGCGGAAAGGCGGTCGGTGGCCGCTCGCGTCTTTTTTTTTCTCGCGTCCCAATCAATAGATGGGATTTTTTTTTGGGGGGGGGGAGACTGCGCGAACTAATAGATAACATTTGCCGGTTCCTTTCCTCAGGCTGCACGAGTTGCTGCATATGTTTGGGCAAGAGGATTTTTTGCAATGACAGTCGTCACGGGAGGTTCGCGTCAGCTACGCTCTGGATTTCACCGGGCGGTAGGCTGAAGCGGTTTGTTTAAGGGGGGGAGGGGTGTGTGGGGGCCCCAAGAGGCCATGTTTCTCCTGTGTCCTGTTTACGGCGGCGCCTGACAATTCGGCCTCGTGTGTTGGAAATGGGAAGATGGAGCTGCCAAGGGCACGGCGTGGGGTGGTTGATTCCCACTATCTTCAGCCAGAAGGGATGCCGCCCCCTCGACCACATCCCAGGGTCATCCAGGTGTGCAAAGAGGTTTACATGCAGGAGCAACACACAGCGTGGTTATTCCCCTGCCCAGCATTGTTACCTCATTCGCAGAGTCACCTTTTAAATAGAGTTTGAGGGGGTCCTCGGTGCTCCCTGATCTTGGTTTGGGTTTTTTTTTTCCCAGGCATTTCATTGCCAAACTAGGCAGCATTTCTTAGAGGCACTAAATACCTGCACCAAACCCCCCATTGCCTTCTAGCACTGATGCTCTTACCTGGTTTGGTATTGAAACGTCTGCAAGAATACTACCAAGCTCAGAGAGCACCAGGGATCCCACAGTTCTCCTCCTCCTCTTCCTCCTTTTCCTCTTCTTTCTCCTCCTCCTTCCCCCTCCTCTCTGCAAACTCCATCATCTTGTAGCACTGATGCTCTTACCTGGTTTGGTAATGAAACGTCTGCAAGAATACTACCAAGCTCAGAGAGCACCAGGGATCCCACAGTTCTCCTCCTCCTCCCTTTCCTTTTCCCCCTTCTCCTCTTCTTCCTCCTCCTTCTCCTCCTCCTCCCCCCACTCCTCTCTGCAAACTCCATCATCTTGTAGCATTGATGCTGTTACATAGTTTGCTAATGAAACGTCTGCAAGAATACTACCAAGAGAGCACCAGGGATCCCACAGTTGTCATTCTCCTCCTCCTCCTCCACCACCACCTCTTCCTCTCCTCTGCAATCTTCATCCCCTTCTAGTATTTTTTTTAAATTTTAAAAATCTTTATTAAACATAATTTCACAATTAAAAACACTTCCACTCATTACAGCATGTTCATAACAGTGTTCACTCACACTGACACATTTCTAGACCTATAGGTTATTCCAAAGTATTATGACAGTTATTTCTACATTCAGTTTAAGGCATATATTCACATATTTATTTACATAGTTATACATCCCCTTGATGCTGTTTCATAGTTTGGTAATGAAACGCCTGCAAGGAAACTACCAAGCTCAGGGAGCACGAAGGACCCCAAATTTCTCCTCCTCCTCCTCCTCTCTGCAAACTTCATCCCCTTCTAGTATTTTTTTTAATTTTAAAAATCTTTATTAAACATTTTCACAATTAAAAACACATTTCCACTCATTACAGCGTGTTCATAACAGTGTTCACTCACATTGGCACATTTCTAGATGTATAGGTTATTACTATTACAGTTATTACTACATTCAATTTAAGGCATATATTTACATAGTTATAAATCCCCTTGTAGTATTGATGCTGTTACATAGTTTGGTAATGAAATGCCAGCAAGAAAACTACCAAGCTCAGAGAGCACCAAGGACCCCACAGTTGTCATCCTCCTCCTCCTCCTCCTCCTCCTCCTCCTCCTCCTCCTCCTCCTCCTCAAGACAAGAGTCTTGACTCCCTCCTCTTTGGGGCAGCCTTTCGAGCATCTGAAACTGTCTATCATATCCTCTTAGTCCTTCTCTTTGTTAAGCTAGACATACAGAATTCCCTTAACCGTACATCGTTCATCCTTCTCAGAAATGAACAGCTACCATTCCTAATTCAGGTAATTCCCGACTTACCACCTTTCTTCAGTGATGGTTCAAAGTTACAATGGCACTGGAAAAAAGTGACTTATGGCCATTTATCACACTTACGACCATCCCTCACGTGTTTTAAAGTCAGGCGCTTGGCAAGCGACTCTCATTTATGATGGTTTTAGTGTCCCAGGGTCACTTTTGAGACCTTCTGACAAGCAAAATCAATGGGGAAGCCAGATTCCCTTAACGAACGTGTCACTAATTGAACAGCTGCAGGGATTCACTGAACAACTGTGGCAAGGAAAGTCGTAAAATGGGGCAGAACTCACTTCACAACTGTCATGCTTAGCAAAGGAAAATCTGGGGCTCAATTGTATGTTGTTCTTAGGGATGCATAGCTACCTTTCCATTATAGGAGAGAAAATGAAAGAGTATTTCATTTATTAGTATTATTTTTGTCTGCCTGAACTTAAAATAGCTCCACTCCTTCCTTCCACGTTGACCCATTTTTAATTTCATTGGTGACAATGGAGCGTGTAGGAATGTTGAAGAAGCAATATTTTGAAATATAATAAGTACAACTGGGGCTGTGAAGGGTCTGTCTGCAAGGTTTGCATGCTATTTGGACACTCAGATGAAATATAAGTTGGTTTCTTACAAAAAAATTATCCTTGTGCTTTGCTATAAAAGTTCTGGATCAGGAAGTATTTACTGCCCAGAATAGGGCACTTTATTTCATCAGCTTCATTCCGATGCTTCAGTTGATAAATCTTTCCTGTCTGTAACTATTGATCCTAATAGCTGGGGGTGGTGAAAGTTTTAACTCAGCAATATAGAAGGACGGGAGGGAGGGATGAAGGAAGGAATAGAAGGGAAGGAGGGAGAATGGATGGAAGGATGGAAGAGGGGGAGGGAGGGAAGTAAGAAAGAGAAGGAGGAAGGGAGGAAAAGAACAAAAGGGGAGTTAAGTATGCAAGAGGAAGAAAGAATAAAGAAGGTGAAAAGAAAAGGGAAAGAAAGAAAGGGGAGGGAGGGAGAAGAAGAAACAAGGAAGGAAGGAAAAGAAGGATGGATAGTTGGAAAAGGGAGAGGGAATGAGGGAAGGAAGAATAAAGTGGGAAGCAAGAGGAAAAGAATGAAAGGAACGAAGTAAGCAAGCGGAAGAATGGAAGAATAAAGAAGAGAGGAAAGGAAAGAAAGAAAGAAAAAGAAAGGAAGGGAGAGAGGAAGGAAAATGAGAGGATGGATGGAAAAAAGGGAGTGGAAAGGAAGAGTAAAGAGGGAATAAATGAAAGGGGAACTAAGGAAGGAAGATAAAGAAAGGAAGAAAAAATAAAGGGAGGAAGGAAAAGAAAGAAAGGGAAGGGAGAGAGAAGGAAAAAATAAAGAGGGGAAGGTAAAGGAAAGGAAGGAAGGCCCGTATCTAATAACCTCAATGGCCTTCACGCTATTGTGACTACAGTTCCCAGAATCCCCTAGGCCCATACCTGGTGCATTTCCACGGTTTTAACCCGCTCTCTGGGCTTTGTTTTAGGCATCATCGGCACCAACAAAGCGATAGGGAAATACATCACCACCATGATCTTCCTCTACTTCGCCTGCCTCCTGCCCACCATCGCTTTCGGCTCCCTCAATGACGAAAACACCGAGGGGGTCATCGGTGAGTTGGCCTTGCCTTAGTTACTTTTGGGATTCCCAGCAGGGTGGAGGGAACCTCTGGGCATTGGGGAAAAATCCCTTTGTCTACATGTCTGCGCAGAAGGAAAAAAAATCCCTCTCTGTTCTGACCCAAACCTTGTTCCAAGGAAACAAACACCAAACAGAGATAAAAGCAAAACCTTGTAAGGATTCTTTACAAATTCGGTTCCTTCCCGGTTAAAAGGCTGTTTCAAACTAATGGTCTCTGATAAGAACGAGCCTTGCCAAGGTGGTGCAAGGCTGCCAAGAACACTAGGTAAAGTTGCCAAGAAATATTTCAACCACAAAGAGTCTCCAAACACAAACCAAGATATTCCAAACGTCCACAAGGCTTGAGTGCAAAAACATCTTTGCTTCCTGCAAAGAACTCCGGTTTCTCAGCTGGCTTTTGTCTCTTGAGGGAGGAACCATCACCTTGCAGCCTTACTCCCGAATCGCCCGTGCTGCTGCATCTGCTCTTTCCTTTGAGCAGCCCTGCGCGCATGGGCACTGGGCACAGGCTCCTCGGGGGCCTCTTCCTCACTGCTGCCAGCCTCCACAGTCTCCGAAGGCAGCACTCCCCTCCCTGATGGTCCTGGCCCCATCCCTGCATCCCACGCAGGCCCCTTGTCTGAGTCCTCGCTCTCCCGAGACCTCAGCCGCCCACACCTGCTGCCGGTGAACCACAACACTCTAGCAGAAAAGTACAGGCAGTCCTCAACGACCGCAATTGCCTTCCAAATTTCTGTTGCTAAGCGAGAAATCTGGTTAAAGTCAGTTTTGCTAACCCTCCTCAATCGAATTGGCAGCATTGGGAACATCTGTACTGTCAACTCATAAAATATGTCTCTGGTCTTTTTAGAGTTGCCAACAGAAAGGGAGGGGGGAGCAGTGCGGCAGCTTGCAAACTGAAAGTGCATTCCATAAATGTTTTCAAAGATAGTAACTAGGTGACTGAAGTTTCTGCCGCGCAAATACCTAACTGGAGAGCCTGATTGATGACTCTGGGCTATGGAGGTGTCCCATTAGAGAATACGAATTATGACACACCCAGGAAGTACAGGGGGGAAAACAATGACAATGAATGATGTGCCTCAGAGTCAGCTACACCCAGGCAGTGCCAGACATTTAACACCCAATAAATCCTTTGGAAGTTTTGGCTCAAGACTTAGGATTTAAATGGGGTTAAGTGCTGGAATCCTGACATGTACATTTGAATTATTTGCAGAATTTACTTTGTACAAGTTAAGTCTTGGATTTAACGACAGCTCGTTTCAGTGATCGTTCGAAGTTACGACGGCATTGAAAAGAGTGGCTTGTGATCGTTTTTCCACACTTAACGACCGTTGTAGCAGCATCCCCACACAGTCCATGTGATTTACCCCCAGAATGTTTGAAAACCGACTTACGTTTATGACGGTTGCAGCGTCCTGGAGTTGTGTGAATCCGACCCTTTTTTTTTTTTTTTTGCGACTTTTTGACAAGCCAAGTCAACGGGGGAAGCCCGACTCACTTAACAACCCTGTGGCTGACTTAACAATTGCAGGGATTCCCTTCACAACCAGGGCAAGAAAAGTTGTAAAATGGGGCAAAAAGGTCACTTCACAAATGTCTTCACTTAGCGATGTAAATTTTGGGCTGTATTGTGGGTCGTATATATTTTGAGGACTACCCATCTTTAAAAAAAAAACCTCTTTGCAAGGAAGGATGGTTTTTAAAAATGGTCGTTTTTGCTAGAGACAGCTCTAAAAATAAAGGCAAGGATTTTTTTTTTTAAATTAAAAACAGTCTTCTGTCCAAAGAAAAACACAAGCCTTTGCTGGAACCAGACCAAGATCTCTTAGCTTTATTTTTCTGCTTTTGTCTACTGGGGCCCAAAGTCCAGGAAATTCCATTTTTTTCCTGATTTTTGAAGGTTATAAAAGATAAGAACAGCTGATCTTGCTGAGCTGCAAGGACAGAATTGTGCAAAGGCACACACAAACTGTCAGGATTCCAGCAGTTACTCCAATTAAATCACGAGCCTTGAGCCACACTCCCAAAACTAAAAAGAGATTTATTTGAAGGTAACATTCTACGTCTGGCATTTACCTGGGTGTAGTCAACTCTGAGATACATAATTCACTGTCACCCTTGATCCTGCTTTTCCCCCCACCTCTCTGGGTGTATCATCCAATGAAAAATGTCCATAACCAAGAGTCATCAATTAGATTAATTAGATTTTTTGTTTGGCAGAAGCTTCAGTTATCTAATCAGTGTTTGAAGAAAATATGAATGGAATGTACTTTCGATTCCACACTGCCGTCTGCTCTTTGAATCCCCCCTTCTTTTCTGTTGTCAACTATAAAACGTGTACACAAAATGTTTTATGAGTTCACACACACACACACACAAATACACATAGTCACCTCCCTGAAAACCTAAAGGAGTTTCAGACTATAGCTTCAACCTTGTTTATTTCTAGAGGCTCCTCTTAACAATATTTTCAACGAAATTAAATTTGGCAGAGCAAGGAACAAAATATTTCTGTTCTTTGTCCTCTCTTAACCAGACTGGATAGGTTTCAGAAACCATCATCCCCAGCAGGGTGGTGTTCTTGTCCAAAAAGCAATATCCTTTGCCTTGCTTGTGGTGTGTGAGGATACAGATAGTGCTCGATTTACGACCGCAGTTGACTCCAAATTTTCCAGTTGTTAAATGAGTTTTACCTCTTTTTACAACCTTTCCTGCCAGCGTTGTTAAAGAGAAATCCCTGCAGTTGTTAAGTGGATCATGCGGCCATTAAGTGAATCTGGCTTCCCCCCATTGATTTGGCTTGCCAGAAGGTTACAGATGAACCCCAGGATGCTGCGACTGATTAAGTACATGCCAGTTGCCAAGCGCCTGAATTTTGATCATGTGATCACGGAGATGCTGCAGTGGTCATATGTGTGAAAAACATTCATGGGTCAGGTTTTTCTTGCCTCTGGGGCCTCAGGGAAACCTCCTGGGTGAAGCAGTAAGACAGCAAGGGGGATCCTGGCATAGCTGATCACCGGAACAGCTGATCGTCAGGAGGAAAAAGAAAAAAGAGAGAAAGAAATACTGGTTCGGCCGAACTGGTAGCTGTTTTTTTACTTCCGGTTTGGCTGAATGGTAGCATTTTTTACTACCGGTTCGCATGAACCGGGCTGAACTGGTAGAATACCACCACTGACTTACAACCATTCATTCAGTGACTGCTCAAAATTAACAATGGCCCTGATCGAAGGGACGTAACAGCCATCTTTCACACTTAATGACTGTTGCAGCATCCCCGTGGTCAAGAGCTCCAAATTCAGACACTTGGCAACTGACTCGTATTTGTGACGGGTGCAGCGTCCCGGGATCGCCTTTTGCAACCTTCCCAACAAGCAGAGTCCGAGGGGGGAAGCCAGATTCCCTTAACCATGGCGAGAAAAGCCACAGAAGGGGGCAAAACTCACTTGAACAACGGCTGCGCTGAGCAACAGAAACGTATTCAGAGTTTTACAGCAATAATTCAGCGCCAGAAAAATAAACGCCGATGGCTGATGCGATAAGTAGATTTTACAGATCAGTTGTAGATTTCTCCAACATGGAGCAAACGCAGACAGAAGTAGACATGTTACAAGTTCAGAGCTCCAGCAAGCAACTCAGGAGCTCAGAAACAGACCTCAGTTTCAGTTTAGTTCAGCAGGCAAGTAGAGGAGAGAAGCGGTTTCATCTTCAATAGACAGATTTAGAGCTCAACATAGCTGCAGAGTTGCAGAGCTTAATATAGAGCCTTCTAGTTTCAGTTTCCAAACAGTCCTCATTGGCTGACTTAGTTGCTGTGCCTATTCATTGGTTGACCTTGTTGCCATGCTCTATTCCAATTCATGAATATACTCTGACAAAACACGGGGTCAATCGTAGTCATAGGTTGAGGACTACCTAAAGTGGAGAAGATTCCTGCGCGTAGCACTTTAGCAATAAAGCGGTTGAATTGGACTTTTGAATCTGGACTTGGTTTTTCCTGCCCGACGATGCTGCGGTTTAAAGCAGGTTGACTCCAGACAATTCTGAATTCTGGTGTTGTCTTTTGATTTCCAGATGTGCAAAAGTCGATCGTGGGCCAGTGCATCGGCGGCCTGGTTTATGCGCTCTTTGCCGGCCAGCCACTTGTGGTGCTTTTAACCACAGCTCCTTTGGCTCTGTATATCAATGGTGAGTTCATCCTTTCTCGGTTTTCTGTACTTTATTTTATTTATTTTTTTACTCTATTTATTTTGATTTGTCAATCGCTTACAAGATAATAGGAATGAGTAGAAATGTGATGACCCAAAGGGGTGTGGCAGAAAAGCAACACAGTCAAATAAGCAAGAAGAATCCCTTTATTATCTCCAACTTTGCCCCCAGTGTCCTGGTTACCTTCTGGGCTGGAGAAAAAACTCTCCCAGGAACAGCCTTTAAGTGGAGGAAATTCAGTTTGAAAACAAAGTACATACAAGCTGTAACTAAAAATCCACACAAACCAGGCTGCAGTGATTAACTTGACAAGGCAGGAGAAGGAATTGCAGATTTGAAAGGCCAGCAAAACACACACAGTTGAGAAGTTGCCAGGAACCCAGATAAGCCTCCACGATACCAGATAATTCACAATTTGCTGTGCGCAGCTTCCCTTTTTAAACACTGTGTTCCCAGCTGCAGCTAATGAAGGGAATCAGGGCCCTTTCCTCCCCCGTAAGCCACGCAACCCACGTTGCTTCCTTCTCCATTCTTCCCTGCGTGCTCTAGGATGAAGAGGAGGTGGGCCTGGATCTTCCTCTGAACTCCCTCTCCCTTGCTCTACCTCTCCCCTGCTCTGCCGAGCCGGACTTTGCCGTTCCCCACTTTCTTCCACAGCCACTGGAACCACACTGCTACTCCCTGTCAGGGGCATGAGTATAAACATGAGTAAGAATACAGGAAACAGATACAAATAAATGGGGACAATAAGACAGAGACGGTAGGCAAGATGGCGCACTTATGCATGCCGCTTACAGACCTCGTAGGAATGGGGTGAGATCCATAGTGGATAGTTTGGAGTTAAAGGAGTGTGTGTGGGGGGGTCAATCTATCTTTTAAAGCGCCCATAGGCCCGACAAGGAACAATGAATGGAAACTGAACAAAGAGAGATTTAACCTGGAAATAAGGAGAAACTTTCTGACAGTGAGAACAATCAACCCGTGGAAGAGAAGTTGCCCTTGGAAGTTGTGGGAGCTTCATCACTTGAGACCTTCAAGAAGAAATTGGAGTGCCATTTGTCAGAAATGGTGTAGGGTCTCCCACTTGATGGGGGGTTGGACTAGATGACCTATAAGGTCCCTTCCAACTTTGATTATCTGTTATCTGTTTGGGGTTAGAAGATGTCACAACAGAGTCAGGTAGTGCATTCCAGGCATTGACCACTCTGCAACCGAGTTTGGAGCGGTTTACATCGAGTTTGTATCTGTTACGTGCTCTTATATTGTTGCAGTTGAAGCTGAAGTAGTCATTGACAGGTTGGACATTGCAATGGATAATTTTACTATGCTTACATCGTACCAAAGGTGACGTAGTTCTAAGTTGTCTAAGCCTAAATTCTTCTAGACTCGCTCAATTGCATTAATATACAATATATAGTGCATATTCCACACAGTTGAGCTGTATTCAAGTGTTGGTCTAGCAAAGGTTTTGTATGCCTCAGTTAGCCATTCAGTATTATTTTGGGGTTCTCATAAGCGATAGGCTTTCGAGCATCACCGATGCTCTCAAAATGCTGCCCGCCACACATTTCTTGTTTCCCCTTCTCGCCTCTTTGATCTGCATCTCCCTTTGATGTTCGGGCACCTTTCATGCTCAAAATTGACCCTTCCTTCCTTCCTTCCTTCCTTCCTTCCTTCCTTCCTTCCTTCCTTCCTTCCTTCCTTCCTTCCTTCCTTCCTTCCTTCCTTCCTTCCTTCCTTCCTTCCTTCCCCTTCAATCTGGGCACAAAAACTCTGCAGGCAAATAGAAGCCCTTTTCCCTACCTGGAAGACTGGGCTCAGTATCAGGTTGCAGAAAAATCAGATACAGATTAACTGAGTTGGAAGGGTCCTCTGGAGGTCATCTAGTCCAACCCCCCCCCCCCCCCAAGCAGNTCATCTAGTCCAACCCCCACCCCCCCCCAAGCAGACCCTACGCCGTTTTTGACAGAGAGCAGTCCAGTCTCTTCTTGGAAGCTTTCAGGGATGAAGCTCCCATAACTTCCGAGGGCAACTTCTCTTCCATGGATTGACTGTTCTCACTGTCTGATAGTTTCTCCTTATTTGTCCTTCCTGCAAACACACTTGGGAAATTAGCACACCTGGGAGAAGAACAGCACGGAGGAAGAGATTTGGAAGGGAGCTCGGAGGTCTTGTAGTCCAACCCCCTGCTCAAACGAAAAGAGTTCCCGGCAAGCATCTTCTGCCTTATGTACAGTTTTGGCATACACAAAAGAGGGATCTTGCATAATTCGATTCCGTTACTGCCCAATTAATCACCTGAGATAGCTTGAAGGTCCAGTTCCATAGTCCTGGTGTGGATGCAAGGCCAACTCTGGCCCATCGCTGGGTGATCAGCAGTTGCGTCCCAATATTTTCTTAATAGTTCCTACATTTTCAAGTATGCCATCTGTCAGCTGCTGATATGTTGATTTGCTATTTATCGGAGCAAAATCACCCAGCTAGCTTTGATACCTAAGGCGGGGCTAGAACTCGCGGTCTCCTGGTTAATTGGCCCCAAAGTCCAGCTTTCAGGTGCAAGGTGGGAACTGGAACTCACCTTCTGGTGATTGGCCCAAAGTCACCCTGCTGGCTTTCAGGTGCAAGGTGGAACTAGAACTCACCATCTTCTGGTTATAGACCCAAAGCCACTCCATTGACATTTATGGCTGAAGTAAGATTAGAACTCACGATGTCCTGGTAATTGGCCCAAAATCACCCAGCTGGCTTGCAAGTCTAAGGCAGGACTAGAATTCGCGGTCTCCTGGTTTCCAGCTTAATACTTTCATCAGTAGATCAAACTGGCTCTCTTGCTTTCTTGCTTCCAGTGATCAAAGGAATCTGTTATGATTACAACTTGGACTTCCGTGCGTTTTATGCGTGGGTTGGACTCTGGAATAGTTTCTTCCTCGTATTGTACTCCCTCTTCAACTTCAGTCTTGTAATGAAGCTCTTTAAAAGGTAAGGAATAATTCCTCCTCCTCCTCCTCTTCTTCTTCTTCTTCTCCCTCCTTTCTCCTTCCTCCTCTTTCTCCTCCTCCTCCTCCTCTTCCTCCACACCATCCTCCTCTTCCTCCCACACGCCCCTACGCATGCAATCCACACCAACCCCGCTGCCTCTAACCTACACTGCGCCTCACAGCTGATTTTAGGCCTCCCAGAGGCTTGAGGAAGACTTCTGCAAGCTTTTCAGGCCAAAAACTAGGCCCATTTTGTCACTTCTAGTATTTTCGGAAAAACAGGAAGTGATGAGACGGGCCTAGTTTTCGGCCTGCAGAAGCCTTCTTCAAGCCTTTGGGAAGCTGAAAAAGGCCTCAAACCAGCCGATAATCAGCTGTGAGTCACGCACATGCCCAGTGAGGTACGTTTGCCTGCAGCTTGCCACAGGTTCACCATCACAGCTATACAGTCTGTTTTGCCTGAACAGGGGGTTGGACTAGAAGACCTCCAAGGCTCCTCCCTCCAACTTTATTCTGTTTTGTTTTGTTCTGTTTATTCTATTTTCTCTTCTCTTCTTTCTCTTCAATTTTTTCTTTTCTTTTCCATTCCATTCTGTTTTCTTTTCTATCCTATCCTATCCTGTTTTCTATTTTATTCTATTCTATATTCTATTCTCTATTTTATTCTATTCTCTCTTCTTCCATCTGCAGTGATTCACTTAACAGCTGTGGCAAGAAAGGTATTGAAAGATGCTCCTAGAGAGAGACGTGATGTCATTTTTGGCCTTTTGATTGACGCTCTTCTCCTGTTTGTGTGTGTGTGTCTTTTTGTAGGTCCACAGAAGAAATCATTGCACTTTTTATTTCCATCACATTTGTGCTCGATGCCCTGAAAGGAATCACAAAAGGTAAATCTGGTGGAAAAAAAATAATAATTCACCTGGCTACTATATTAATTCTTCTTCACACAAAGCAGGCCTTTCTGCAGAAAACAATGTTTCCCATGCTTAGATATGAGACTTTTTAAACAGTGAGCAGCAAATTTTGCTTTCAGGGTAGTCTTAATTCCCCCCAAAAGATTTATTTACAGGTAGTCCTCAACTTACAAGCTCATTTAGTGACCATCCAAAGTTACAACGGCCCTGAAAGAAGTGACTTATGACCCTTTTTTACATCTACGACCGTCACAAGAGGCTTGATACTGACTCACGTTTATGACAGTTGCAATGCCCCAGGATTTGAGGCCACTTGAGGGTTTATCTGTGCCCTAAATGTGGTCACATAAACCTCCAAGTGGCCTCCACCGACTCTCGGAGAGAGCGCTAACAACCAGATGTCCACAAGGAATAATAAATCCTTCCACCCTCCATTAACTCAGAAGCGAGGAAGTTTCTTGGATGAGAAGCGAAACTTCTTCAATGGGAAAAAAAAAAAGAAACAAAGCCCAGTTGCCTTTTGAAAAAGCACCTTTGAAGCAACAACGATCTGGATGGCAGAGAATCTCCGTAGATGTTAAATGGGGTGCTTCACATGGGGTCATTAAAAAAGGGGGGAGAGAAATGGGGTGCTTCAGGTGAGGGAGTCCTAGCGCAGGCACATCTACTCTTGAGCCTCCCTGTTCTGACCAAGGCTTCCTGAGACAGTAACAATCACACGCTGTTCCCAAAAACCTGGTTTTTATTTCAACGGCTGTGAATTATATGCATTCACAGCCTGTGATCTTTGGGATAAGTCTGATAAGCACCCACCTTTATCTCCCTTGAAATGCTGCCAACGACTAAATTGCCAGTTCGCTATACAAGACCAAACGGAGCACAAAGTCCACACAGAGCTTCAGAGTTTAAACCGACCAGAAGAAACAAAAGTTGCTTCCTGCAAAGGCTCCTGTCCCTTTGCTCCTCCTTTATGTCTTACGGGAGGGGCCAATCATCTCCCAGATTTACTCCCGAGTCGCCCCTTTGTCTTAACTGTCCTTGGCTTCTGGCAGCTCTCCACACACACGCACTGGGAACAGGCTCCCGCTATTCCTCTGCCTCGCTGCTGTCAGATTCTGGAGGCTCTGGAGTCAGCATATAACTCCCAGATGGCCCTGGCCCCATCTCT